>CAEMYA010000083.1:4456983-4560294 GCA_903131615.1 Diplodus sargus | reverse complement strand
AAAAAAAAAACAGAAAGTGGTCTACAGCGGGAAAGCAAGCCATTTGGAACAAATACGGATGGAGGGAAGAATGAAAAGAGCCGGGATGACATTTGCTTCACACCCAAGTGAGTTTGTAGTCATGCAGTCGACTCAGCTAACCTCCACCGCCGTCCCCCCTCGCCCCCTCCTCCGCCCCACCCCTCCCTGTGATGGACTTGGAGGCAGCCCACCCTGTCTGCTGCCAGTCATATTGGTCTTCCTGGCACGGCGGCTCGTCGGAGGTCCCGCCAAGGCTGGGAACGCACTGGTCCCGAGGCCAGGGGGACACACGCTTGTGAGGGAATTTGGCAGTAATGGAGTGTAAAAGAGACAGACAGGGAGAGGGGGGGGAAAGGAGAGAAGAATATAGAATGGAAGCAACGGCGGAAGACAGGAGGAGAAGAAACTGCAACAAAGAGACCCAGAGAGAAGACGCTGTTTTTTTTTGTTTGCAAAAGAGAGAGAGAGCGTGAAGAAATCCTGTCAGCATAATTAAAATTAAATGATTGGAAGTCATCCTCTGTTTCTCCCCGACTCACAACTCTCTTCCAACTCGTGTCTGTAAACAACTCCGTTAATGAGACACAATCTCTCACTCCGTCTCACACACACACACGTGCGCGCGCGCACACACACACACACACATGTTGGCAAGCACGACAGACTCCAACACACACACGGTCTCCCATGCAAACCCCCGTACCACAGACAATACACACAGCTCCACACTGACTCGCTCACCCAGTGTACACAGATATAATGAGAGTCTGGTGTTTACACTGCGAAGACTGATGGCTGTTATTAAGTCGGAATGTGTCTTGCTCTTTCAGATACGTTTATTTGGGACTCGGCGGGCCCGAATCGCACATCTTCCATCTCACAGGCGCGTTCCGCAGAAAGGAAAAAAAACAACAACAACATCACACATGCACTGTCGCGTAAAGACAATGCTAAACATATAAAACATGCAGGTGAGCACCCGCAATGAAAAACAATCCAGAACTCCTGCTGTTTTTCAGCAATTTCCAGTATGCAAATGTCTGTTCTTTGATCCACTACATTACTTGTCGGGGGACATTACTTGATCTGAATCTATGATTAAGCTGGTGCACGACCAACAAATGAAACACCCGCAGATGAATTTACATCCAAGCGGGTCTCAATATAAAACCTTTATCACATTCATTTCCTTACAGTAATGACACTTTTTCCTGCTTTTTTTTTTTCTTGTTCGAAAAAGAACGAAGATCATACTTTGGGCGTAAGTTCTATTTACATATGTTTACATACATCAACTTTTGTTGATGTCAGTTAAAAACAAAGCGCTCTTGACTGTTGGGTCACAAACAGGACTTCGAGAAGTGATTCGACAGCAACACTATCGCATCATTTCTTGAAGACGGGCGCCTGCAGTCTCACAGCTGGAAGCCCAGGGCCACTGACCAGGCTGCTGTAGTTGCAACGCTGTGGGGGTGAGAAGAGGCTGCTCTGCACTAGCTACAGCTTATCAGATAGACCTGAAGTGCGCAACATGGAACGCTTTATTGGCTTTCGTCAGGCCCACACACACATGCGATCAAACCGTCCGATAAGCTGACGCCGCGATGCACATGCAGCACTGTATGTGTCACATGTGAAGGACAGCTCGGGGTTGTAGTGTTTGCGATTCTGTTTAGGAAACACACACACACACGCGGGAGGCTAAATATACACACACACTTGCAGACACAAACAGACACATGCACACATGACACAGACGACATTCATACGCATTATAAAACATAGAGAATCAGTCAGACGTGCACATGTGCATGTTTGAAATCGTACGAGAAAAACACCTACTTCCCCCCGTGACGCGTAAATGAGCTCGAGTATGTTGTTGTTGTTGTGCAAGCGCTGTCTATATTGGGCATGCATGCTCATGAATGGGTGTCTGGGTCCAGCAGAGACAGGGCCCACTGCCACACACTCACACACACATTTAGTGCAGCAATGTGACTTGACAAGATGAAAGTTGAAAACATCGGAAGTTGTTGACATTATTTTACCATTACGCGGTTGACTGCTGTCTCGGTCCCTGCTCAGGTGTGTGTGTATGTGTGTGTGTGTGTGTGTGTGTGTGTGTTATGTGTGAGAGATAGCAGTTCGTTTCACTTTACAATATACATTTGAACAGGGGTACAATAAAACTGTATTCTGCTGCAGTTATGATGCAAGCTGAAGCTATACTGTGATGTAAAACAGGCCTATCTCTTCCATATGCATAATGTATGGTGTACTGTATTTTACAGCATGGAGGGGTGTAATAGTCGGTGTGTTCATCCATCTGTGTATGTGATATCTATCCCAGACAGATATCTGCACATAATGTTTTAGCGTTTGGCTTCAACATATTTATTGAACCCAGAACACAGTGCAGTGTGGAAGCTCTATTTTTGCCTCGTATCCTGGGAAGCTGTTCAGCACCTGTTTACAATATTCAAATCTCTGCGTTTGTATTCAGCTCTTTAAAAATAAGTATGCCATTGTTGAGCTGCTTGTTTGCATGGTGATTTGTTTTTGTTGCATGTGTTCTTGTGCCAAAACTCCTGAAAAGGACTGGAAGATTAATAAGACATCCGTTTCTTAACTTAAGGTTTTTTGTGTGTGTGGTGAGGGTGGTCTGTCCTCTGTTTAAGTCCAGTGTGATTAAAAAAAAAGGATCCTGTTAACCATTGCAATATGAAACTTTGAAACTGAAATAATGATTCATCTTAAAATAATCACTCAGTATCGCAAAATAATAAGAATCTGTCTCAAAATAAAGACTTGGTGTCTCAACAGAATGACTTTAATGTTGCAATAAAATACACGAGTATTGTGTTGTGCGAAACCCATACAAATCCTTCTTTTTTGCCTCAACCTAACCAAGTAGTTTTGGCATCTAAACCCAACCAACTAGCTTTTGTCTCTAAACCTGACCAGGTGGTTTTTGTCCCTAAGCCTAACCAAGTAGTTTGTACCTAAACCCAACCAAGTAGTTTTTGTCCTTAAACCTAACAAATCTATGACCATTAATAACAATCTGAAGGTCAAACTAAGTCAAATGTGAACTGTTAGTCAGCAAATTCAATTCTGAAAGGGTAACTGCACACTACCTACTATTGCTATCTTGAGCCTTTCAAGTCTACACTAGAGGTTTAGGCCACTAACTGAGAACGTATTGTGACTAGCATTACAAAGTCACATGCACTAGCTAGTTTTCTCCATTCCATTGGTATTGGTCTCCATAATTAGAAGCTATCTCAAAATAATGACTTGGTATCTCAAAAGGAATTACTTAGTATGTCAAAGTCATGAGATGCTTTCTCAGAATATTGACTCCATTTTTCAAAATGAGAACATTTTGACTGCCATTGCAAAAACTCAGGCACTAGCTTAAACTCATTAATTTGAGAAAGTAACCCATTACTCTGAAATCCTAAGTCTTAATTTTGAGATATGAGTCATTATTTCAAGCAAGTATATCACTCTTTTTTTATCACTTTGGCGGGAATGGTCTTCCATACTCCTCCTCTCAGTGAACCATTCCACCACTTTCCCATCAGAGCCCACCCCTACTGTGAGCGTTTCATGACAAATGACGTCTTTTCCCGACTTGCTGAGGTCGCTTTTACTTTAGCTGCTGATGACACAGTGAGAAACTTCATGAGGGAGGAAGGGAAAAAGAGGCGGGTGTGCAACCTCAGGAGAATTTACCACCATCAAATTCAGCTTTGAAAAACAAAGCAGGCCTTAATTAATACTAAATGACTAATTGATGAACAATGCAACAGAATGTGTTCAGGGGAAGGTTGTTTGATCATGTAGATTAGGGATTGTGGGCTGTCTAACACACGCCCAAAATAAACTTACAAAACAATACTTTAGTGCCAAGTTGTGTGTGTGTGTGTGTGTGGATGTGTGTGTGGATGTATCCTTCACCAGCTAGTTTGTGTGTGCTTGTTTCTGTGTTTGCATACGTGAGAATGCTTCTGTCAACAAGGGCATGATCGGTAATTAGCATTACCTTTCCTGCCTTTGTTTCCTTGGACCCAAGTTATTGTAATGCAAGTGATAACGGGACTTTTGAGAATACTTTGGGGTAAGGTAAAATAAAATGCTGTATAGGGAATAAGCACAAAGGTCCAGACTTTAGTTTGGAGTCTGGTTGAGATAACGATGTGTAGATAAAGACAGTGGATGGAGTCAAAAGATTTATAGGCTTTAATAAATCATCGGGCTGTATCTAAACAACAGGAATAAGGTTTTGACACCTTTTCGGCAAGTGCCGGTGTATTCCTTCTGCACAGGCGCTTGGGAGTAGAGCTTTTTCAATTTACCCAAAGACTTGCCAGCCCATATTCGAGGCTTCAGTGGGCAGGCTAACGTTTTAAAATCTGTAGAAATCACTTGCTGATATACCTTGCTGTGATTGTAATTATAAGTCTAATTGGGGGCGAGGACAAGAGGAGAGACATCTTCACCTCCAAAGTCCCAAAAGTCAAGCTCGCACTCAATACTGCCCTGTATTGAGTGTTCGTGCTTCAAACACGGCACTTGTGCACGCAGAGCAGAAATTGTTTTTATGTGGGTGAGTTTCAAGAAGACATAAAACGAAAACTAAAGAGGAGCTCGATTTCTCAGACTTTATTCGTCTGAAGCAAAGTGTTGATTCTTCGAACACTGTATTGGACGTTTACCCTGTCAGTGGCAGAAGGTCGAAGCATTTGGATTGGCCCTCAACATAATCGATAAAACACATATTGGCAATGTACATCTTTGCAAACCACAGATATTTATTTTTCTGTCTTTCTTTCTTTCTTGGTTAGCAGACAGATCATGCCACAAACATGACAAGAGATTTTCCCGATTTATTGTCAAAAATATCTGTTTTTTTATTGCCACAAAAACTAGAAATTGTCCCAAGGTCTCTTTGAAAGTATCTGGTGGTGTCTTGCGTACAAATGTTGAAATGCAGTCTTGAAAAAAGAGGGATTATCTAGCATCTCCTGGTCAGGAGTAGTTGTAGCAGATGTGATTCAGGAATAAATTCAGGATCCAAACTTATTAAGCCTCTGGTCACAAGATGACTTCTCCAGTCACAGACTGCTGCCAACTTCTATTCTATTTCAAGGTTATTTGTGGACATAACTCTGCTAGAAATCCAAAGCAGTCTGTTGTTCTTCCTCCAACACTTGAGTATCCCATTTTCCCATTTACATAGCCATCATTTTAATTCTCTTGATTCCTCTCCCTGCTCATATGCTTGTAATCCCGCAAATGAGAGCAGCTGAGGCATTACACACTGAGAGATGGAGATGCTAAAGCTTTGAAACACACCTTTAAATCTAAATCTGGCTCGAGCTCACTCGAGAGAAATTTGCAATTTAGATACGATGGCGCCAAGGCAGCTGAGGCTCACCATCTGATCACGTTTGACTACTTTAAACACACCTCCCAGGTCACTTATCATATAGTCGGAGGGCCGACACCATAATTACATTTGATATCTGCAAAAAAACCGAAGAGATTCTGCAAACTAAACTGAGGTGAAGTCCCTTTATTGCCGACTAAGCTGTAATGGCTCACTGTCTTCAATGCCAACAGACACACAGAGCCTGCTCGGAATTCAATGTATTCATTAGAGCCCTGATTTCAATAATAGTATGGAGGTAAAAAAAATAAAATATATTATCTCATATTATTCTAAAAGTGCAAAGTAAAACAAAAAAGTTAATTCAGAATGTGAATATGGGGATAAAAAAAAGTGACCTGTCAGGTTATCATTGACTCGGATATTACTGTTTTAATGCTTTTAAAAAAAATTAAATTACAATTTAAAAGTGCTGTTACATCCACTCCTTATCGTCATTCTTTCTCTATTTGAAGGAAAAGCCGGCGCAAAAGGAGGGGACACAATGGTGGAGTAAGACAGGAAGGAGGTAAATCACAAAGAACAGATAGTACATGAACAAGAGAGGAGGTGGAAATTGAAGTAAAGCCGCCTCCCTTCTCTCCGCCAGGTCGTCACACAAGAGGGAGAGATGGAGCGGTGCCAAAATACTGCCGGCAGGTAATGAGAGGATGTAGAAATACCTCTCCTCCTCGTCTTCCTCCTTCCCATCCTGTCTGCCAAGGCTGGGTGGTAAAAGCCTTTTTATCCAGTTGTAAGGCATTATCGCATGTCGCTCCGTCACTAATATACCTCCACTCCCAGCCACACAGCCAGTATGAGAGAGAAACGGAATGGGTGAAAGGACTTTCAAAAAGAAAAAGAAAAAAAGGGAGAGCCGAGGAAGACATGGCAATCGTGTGTGTTTGTGTGTGCAGCGGAATAGATGCCTGCTTGAGCGTGTGCATTTTACACCTTGCGCATGACTGCAACCGAATCCATTTAGAGGCGAGAGAGGCCCTCAATCTGACTGACAACTCTTTCCACACAGTTAAGAATCGCAAGCAAACAGCCCGTGCGGGGAAGCTACAGTTATAACTCTGCGACGCCGAGGGGGCGACGGAGGCGGGCGGAGGATTTCACACACGATCACGCAAATGTCTCAGACTCAGACCTCTGCTCCGCACGCTCCACGCGGCACCCGCTTAAAAAGATATCATTCCAAACGCCACAGAGCAACATGCGGCTGACATGTGGCCGCTATGTCAATAATGCATCCACCTATGTGAGCACAGTTTATTCAGGCCTGTCTGTTTTTTTTTCTTTTTTAATGCTGTTGACCTAAAGCGGAAGGCCAGTATTGCTCTTTCTTCCTTCAACTTAGTCTCTCTGGCTCTGATTGTTTTTTAAATGCATCAAAAATAGACAAAAAAAATGTCTTAAGAACTATCTAACGTTAACAGGAAGGTAGGATCAGGCACATTAAGCCCTTTCATACGGAGTGTTTCCTTTAACAGTGTACTTTTATGAGTAAAGAGGCTGCGTTCAGTAATATTTAATGTCTCTACAGCGAATATCCTAGCACATGTTAACAGCAAAACTAAAATCCATAGCTGTAAGCTTGACAGGACGGAGGAAACTCTCCAGAGTTCAACTTTTAGCCTCTGAAATAAATATATTCAGAATCTGATGGAGCTCCAGCTACTGCAGGTAATGTCATTAACATCTTCCTCATTAAAGATATAGTTTATATTTCGCCCACAAATTATCCACCGTCAATCAGAGTTATAGTTTTTATTACCAGGACACTTGATCCGCGGATGATCCTGCAGATATTTGCCATCAGCACATTACTTGACCAGAGCAGCAGATTTAGGGAGGGCTTAGCCATCTCATGCCTACATTACCTGCCACCCTTGTTCGCAGGTAGCGCACAACACGTGTTCCTGAATCTAACAGACAAGATTTTCACATCGACATACAATGAAACTCTACATCAGCAAAACAGGCCTGATGTTCTCCGACCGTACACGCTGCACCTGGAGGACGAACAGGTAAACAAGTTAAATGTAGTACTTCCACGTCAACACACTCGTGTCAAAACAGAGATGCGAAGAAATTCCAGCCGCGTCAGCTAAAATGTCTGACGCATGAAAGCTTTTAAATTCTATTTCCTTCCCACTTTTCCCCTGCATTGTTTAGTTTACTGGGACATTCCCTGTTTTAGCCCGCGCAAACAGCTTTCTCGCCAGCGTTTATTTATTTATAATGGGGCTTTAACTACTTTGGGGGGGGTTTAGCATCAAATGTGTCCTCGCAGACTCTGTTGACATTTTGTCAGAGGGATTTGGAACACAATTCAACAGAATCACATTACAAGTCGCAGTCACCAGAAATGAAAAGAAAGAAATCAGTGTCTCTTGACGTCCCCGCTGACAAGAGTAAATAAAGATTTTTTTGTTTTCTTTTTGTAACATAAGATGTTGTACTTAAGGCTTTTAGTGATAACAAACTCTTAAGGCTGCAGTATATTATGTATCTGTTCTCACAATGGCCCGACGCTACGCTCTTAACAGCCGGTAACACAGTGCCAGGATTAATTTTAGAGACAGGTCTATGAAATCACACCTTGTTCAATTCAACCTTCTCTGTAATGAAAAACCCTAATGTGACTCTAACACTGTTACTTTCAACTCGTGGGTCTAAATGCCACATTTAGTGTGTCACACCGTGTTCTCGGCGCTTCTTTCCGCCGGTAATGCCTTGTTCAAAAGGGGAATCAAATGATAACAAAGCTCGACATAATTTCAGTCTTCAAAATGAACTTGTACAAACCTGAGCGATGTGACAGTTTGTGAACGGGGAAAAGGAAAACACTCGGCAAAGTGAGCTAATCCCAGCGACACAGAGGCGCTCGTCTCTCTACTTGCAGACAGCAAGAGAAAGGATACAATTTTTCTCTCCCATGATGCCCCTCAGCAACAGCTGTGCACTGTCTGATGCAATTACTGAAGCCAATTCATTATGAACTTGAGGAGAATTACATCATTGATCATAAGGTAACCCCGGTAGTTAACTTACATGCACTGTGTCTGGGTTGGGTTCACATTAAATTGTAAGTCACACCTGCATATTAGCTCAATTAGATACATGACTGCATTCCTTAGAATGCGGGATGATGCACATAACATAAAGAAATAAACCTGCAGTCGTTTGAATGACTCATCAGCTGCTTAGACACACACAAACTACTGACTGTAAGATAAATATGGACGTCGCTTCCAGGTTTGATAAGCGAAGCCAATGCATAAATGCCTTGAATCAGAATTATTTCTAATGGCCAGCATGGGGGCAACTCCAGTGGTTGCAAAAAGAGGACTGAATATATGTCAGCTTATGAGAAAATGACCCTACTTCTCACTCGATTCATTAACCCAGTGAGCTGTTTCTTAATGAGTTCATGGTGTCAATCTATTGGTTCAATTCTTCTATAATGCAGCATGATGTTCATTTTGTTATTTAAAGCAGAAGAGATGTTAAAGCAGGGAATCTCTCATAGGTTGTGGCTGCCTTGTCACTGACAAGTAGCTATAGGGTGTCTTGGCTTCTCAGTCAGAGATTATCAGGGAATTTTCTTCAGCTCTACTCTCTTGTCCAAATTTTGTCACCTCTGTATTTAAAAAAAATAAATAAATCAAGGTGGCAACAGACAGAATACCAAACTCGAAGTTTCAGCGTCAGCAGCGGCTTACGTGGAGACACTGGTGGACGAGAGGCGGAGGGTCCAAGGTGGAGTAGAGGCTGGTGGCAAAGGTGCGGGTGGCAGGGGTGGCTTGAGGAACGAGAGCTCAGAGGTTATATCAACACTGGAGAAGTCGAGGAGAAGCAAAGTTAAATGGGAAGGTGAACAAAAACACTGGGAGAGATTCGAGCAGCTCAGCCATATAGCACGTTGGGGAGTCGAAAAACAATCTGGCAGCGAGTGGAGCGCAGTATTTAAGCTGGCGCTGATGATTAGCTGAGCTACAGGCGTGAGGCAGGAGCTCCAGCCCTCCTAGAAAAACCACGGCCAGCCTCTGTAACACACCTCTCAAAACACACTGGCACAAAAAAAAAACACCAAGCACAGGAAAAAAAACACACAAAGCCAGTCCAAGTCATGAGCAGTGGGTGCATCCCGGCTGTGTTACACACTCTTTTTTTGTATTACTGAAGGCAAAGTTCAGCCCTAATTAGCTCTTCGTCAAGCGCAGAGGATAAACACACACTGTATATTTATACATAAATATACATGAATACATAAATATACTGTACAGAGTTCAGATTCATTCACACAAATCTACACTACACAAAAATGTTATTATTACTACTATTTACAGGCATTTGAAAGGAAAAGACTCATCAAAACAACAGTAAATGGCTTAGACATACATCTCCGTGATTATGAGTTCATCACCATTTAAAAGGCAAAGCAATGGCCACGGAATTAACAAATAATTGCATAGTTTTCTTCCTCAAGCGGTAATAAATGTTGAACGTTCATAAGTGCTTTTAGATGAATATGAGGCAGGCTGGTGAAAACGGAGCAAATCCGTCAGTGCTTGAAATAAACTCGGTAAAAATGGAACAAACTGCCCCCGTTGGAATACCATTAGTTTGAAATCAGTGGAAGTCGTGTTCCTCAGGGTGCCGTATAATAAGACCGTATGCCAGGTTGTGATAAGCAGTAGGCAATAGGCACGCCCATTAAAAGTAATTGACAAGAATGATAACAAGTACTGCCAGTCTCTCTGTCACATACACACTATAAACACACACACACAGACACACACACAACTCTTTTGCTTGTGTTCTAGGTTTTTTTATTTCTCTATATTTTCTATAAACGTCACTTTCAGACTCCCAGTCGAGCAGTTCTCTTCAAGCTCTCAAACTCAAAATGCTCCCGCACTTCCTTTAGCAAAACCTTTTTGTAACTTACATCCTTTTTTTTCTTACAGTACAGAACAATAAATCTCACGCAGCAGGCTGAAATTCACTTATTGGCTTCAGATTCAACTTGGTGAAGGTTGCCGGAGTCTAATTCATTTCAATGGTAATAAGGACCGAAGGAAAGCGGTGTAATAGTCATAAATGTCACACGGTGCATTTATTGAAAACCGAGACCAGAAAATGACTACATTTTGCCACACATCCATTTATCAGTCCTTTTTTTTAAGAAATTAGTTACTCTTGTGATGAAGGGTCACAGGGACGATAGAGCCTATCCCAACATGCAGTGGGGTAAACAAACAGGACACTCAGGGGAAAGTTGCAGATATACAATGTGGGTAACACGCAGAAAGACACATTCACACAATCATTCAGAATCTTCAGTTCACCTGAACTGCGTGTGTGGGAAGCATTTTTTTGTGGCCACTTGGGGGCAGTCTTACAAGCTGAAAACAATGTCTGACATATTACCTCCTTGTACTTTTGACATAAAAAGCCATGTGAAGCCGATGAAGACTGCAGGCTGTGGTTAGTTTCTCTGTACTTGTTAATTTGCATGACCCCCTAGTCATCTGATCTATTGTTAATATAAAAATATTGATACGAGCAGGGTCCACTATTTAGGGGTCTCTCATTTTTGGCTGATGGAGAAGGCATGAGCTGCCCTTCTTTGCCCCTGATTGGCTAGTACTTGCTGCCTTGATTAGTTTAGTTGGTTAGGGTTAGTGGTGGCTGAGAAGTGGTGATTGGTTCATGCCGTTAGCTGCTAGCTTGTTAACATTTGTGCTCTTATTGGCATTACAGTACCTTGCCAATTTCCACGTTTAGGTTGCTAGCTTGGAGGTTGTTGTTGCTGTTCCACGTACCCATGGGGATTTTCAAAACAGCAGTGGAAGGAAGGAAGAAAGAAAAACACAGTAATTGTAATAGTAACAATGCCAACGGGCACTTGTGTTAAAGGTTGACCAGGATCACGTCTTCGTCACAACCTTCTGCTCCTCCTCCTCACACACACAGTACACCACGGCCTCTATCCCATGGGGACTGACCTTCAACATAAATTGCGACACATGTATTGCATGGGCTCCTTTCCCACCGATGGCCCTGCATCTTCTTCTCACCTCCCCCCCTCTTCCCCACTCCACTCCCTTCAACTGGGTTTGTATTTTGCGGGCGTGGAGCACAGTGTTTCTGTCACCGGGGAGTGTCAGCATGTCTCTTCACTTGATATGCATTAGATTTTCCACACTTTCTGGCAGTTATCTGATTCCAACTCAATACGCTGCCGAGGGAAATTGAGTCCTAAGGCCAAGAGAGAGGGGGAGAGAAGTTTTTGGCGGCTTTTTAAATTCATTACAGTATTGTGTTGTGGTCTCGACGGAGCTCGCCCGGCAGCAAGAGGCCACGGAGGTGTGTGTTATAGCAATAGAGAGAGAGGGGAGAGCCTTTGCAAACCACGCTGCCACTGCAATAGAGGGGCTGTTCTCTTCACCACACTTTAATATAACCTGCTTACTTGTTGAAACTGTGCAAGGGAGTGGAAATACGATGAAGATATTAATGTCCCAGCCTCATACTGTATGAGGAGCTCACAGTGTTGACAGGTGGAAAAGAACTGACACCAACCGCTGAGGATTCATTCTGCAATTTTAAAAGTACAAATCCTGCTCTGTTACCTTTTTATTTCTGCCTCACAAGCAGTGGGGCCGGTGAACATCCTCGTCAGTCAATCAATTGGTCAGTCCATCCGACACTGTGGCTCAGCGAAAAAAGATATTCTAATTGGCTCATTACTATTACATTTGTCGAGCTCATTCACACATCAAAGATGAAAACCCCTTTTGATTTTTATGGCCCATGTGGCCTTTTTCCCCTCGCACTAACCTCAGGAATCAACTCTGCCGTGCATTAGCCACGCGAGAAGTGAGCTTTTGAAGAAGTATACCAGCCATTTGCTCTTTCATAAAGTTGGCAGGCTTGACTGGAAATGGTTAAAAGGAAAGGTCAATATCAGTACAGGAGGAGGAGGGGAGATATCGTGTCTTGGTGAGACTCCATGACACAAGCTAGCATGTGTAGGCCCCTTGAAATGAAAATGGAAATGGACGAAATGTAAAGTTTGGCAGCTCATTCTCACAGCTGTAGAAATATAGAATGACCATTGATGGTACAAAGTATGGATGGAGCTTTTCGTCTGAAAAAAAGTGACCAGAAGGGGGCGACTCCACTGGTTGCAGAAAGAAGCAAGATGTATAAAGCTTATGAGAAAACACTCAAATACTTCTCACTTTATGTATTTCTTTCCATGAGTTTATGGTCATGGTCACTAGTTTCAAGTCTTCTTCAATACAGCATAATCTTCATTTTGTACGTTATAAGCAGGGTATGTCACCACAAAAACACCTGGAGATGCTCGGTCTTACTGTGGAAAAAAAGCCAGTTGTGGTCCCCACAGAAACGTCAGGAAATCTCCCCACAGGGTCAAACGGCGATCACCCGTTTGGCATGTAATAATGACACCAACATCCCCTTGACCTCAAGCAGTGAAAGTCAGCTAATAAACATATAACGTGAACATGACATGCCAC
This sequence comes from Diplodus sargus, assembly GCA_903131615.1. Taxonomy (NCBI): domain Eukaryota; kingdom Metazoa; phylum Chordata; class Actinopteri; order Spariformes; family Sparidae; genus Diplodus; species Diplodus sargus. The sequence continues at coordinate 4,547,280 of CAEMYA010000083.1, read as the reverse complement.
ATTTGGCATATCTCAAAAACGGCAACCTTGGGCCTATCTGTGGTTTGCAGAAGCGTTAACGACTAGCATTATATCCGGGCCACTGGGCTGCCGCCAGAGCATGCCCCCTCTTAAAAACCGAGATGGTGACGGCCATAATGACAAACTCGAGGCTTCCAAACTGTGGTCCACAAACTGTTGGATTGGAACACAGGAATAGTTTGACATTTTGCCAAATATCCTTATTTGCTTTCTTGCGAAGAGTTAGATGAAGAAGTCGATAGCACTCTCACATCTGTGTGCTGAATATAGGAGCAGAAAACTAATGACTGCAAGCAGCAGTATACCAACATGGCGTTTAATATTCTCTATGTTAACCAGCCAATATTAGCACAGCAACAGTGCAGCTCTTTTATTACATGCCTAGTTCCCAGTTGTGATGAAAAATGGTTCCAATCTATATGTCTTGGCTGAGGCATATCTCAAGGAGCAGCAAGAACAGCGACTAAAGTAATGTGACAGGTGATAAAAGAGAGCTGTGCTAATCAACTGCTGCTGGTGGAAGACCACTTTACTCTCTCTAGGAATATCATCTCCACCCCTCGCATTATTTTCCCACTGTGTGGCCAGTGTGTAATTTCTATTTTTCAATGAATATTTATACAACCTCAGGCAGACATCCTTATAGCTATACGGGTACCGGCTTTCATAGGAAGGCAGGCATCCATAACGCGAATTTCTGCGATGAAAAGCAAAAGGGCACTGCCACATTTTCCATAACATCTTAATGTGTCAAGCTGCCCGTGTGTCTCGTTTTTGCGTTTCATAAAAAGTCATTTCGCTGTCCGGTGTCCGGTCACAGATGAGGAATGGCTGCAGTCTGAGTTTCGTAGCTAGAATAAACTCAAAGCGATGGCAAGAGCATGAACTTCCCCGAGTGACGTGGCAGGTGATCTAACAGAGCAACACTTAATCAACACACAGACACAACACAGGACTTCCGAGAGCTGCTCTTTGAAGGGATATCGTCTTTCTCTGCTCTTCTTTTCTGTCACTCTGTTTTTTTCTTCTCATTTCATTTTTACTCTGATTTTGCACTAAATTGAGTTTTAAAGCCGTTTTAACATATCCCTGTTGTTTCCGTCTTGCCCCTCCCATTGTTGTGTTGTGTTTTCTAGGCCCCCTCCCCCTCCTTCATTTTCATACTCTCTCTATCTTTGTCATTTTCACCAAGTCTCCCCGGTTTTATCTTTCTCTGTCTCTCCGCCTCTGAAGACCGGTTCGCTGACAGATGTGTGTAGAGAATAGCTTCTGACAACTCGGGTATTCCTCTCATCTGTCATCCTGACCGCCTGAGTGTCTGTGCCTGGGCAGAGAGTGAGGGAAAGAGAGAGAGAGAGACGGGGAGGTAAGTCGCAGGAGAACCAACAAATGAGAGCAAGGGTACCGGGGGAAACAATTAATTTAAAGTAAAGGGTTCTGCATGTTTTGGTTAAGTGGTTCTCCTGTCAATGGAGAGGAATTATCCATTTACTTTGCCGGTCCATGCGCTGCCTCAGTCAACAGGTGGTGAAAAGTGATTGGCTCCAGAAGGGGAACATGTTTGTTTTTCATCTATTCCTTCTGACTGACTAGAATAACTGCTTTCCGTGTGTGCAGTCTTCTTAATTGCTACATTTCCTGCTGTATTACTGGTACCAAACATCTGTAAGTGGAACACCGTTTTACTTTTTAGGAGAGCGCGAGACCGACAAAATGGAATCTTCCATCGCACCATCATTGCTAAATGAAATCCACAGTGAAGCTTTATGTTAATCCATTACAGCAGCATACACATGACGTCATCAACAGTTAGACCTGAAATAGCCATGTTCACATGTGCTAAGCACTGTATAATGTCAGGTGTGATTAGGGCGATAATTGCATTGCTGTCTATTCAACATACAGCGGTGTCCATAATAATCAGTCCTCTTTGAGCTGTGATGAGTAAAATGATAGTCAAGCGTTAAGTGCTGCTCTGCTGGTTGGCAGAATCCTGGAATGACTTACGGGGCCTTTGAGACTTTCAGACCTCATTTCGAAAACCTTTGTGCCAGCCATGCTTCATGTTGTGAGAAGGTAACAGTGCGGGGAGTGAAGGTCCACCGGTTCAGTCAGGCTCTCATTACTCTGTACAGGGCCAGAGGAACCGATTGGATGAACTGAATCTCCTCCGCGCTGAATAAAAGGGTCAACTATTCTTCCAAAGGCCTGTAATCAAAGCCCATTTTGTACTCCCACTAAATTACAGTGTGTTTTCCCTGCCAACGTTTTGTGCTACTTTGTATGCAAAGGAGAAGAACCTAGCTGTGTGTATGTGTGATCAGGCGTACATGTCTTTGTATAAGAACGTGCGAGGACTCGGGCACACTCGAGCAAGCATGTAGATTTGTTTGTTTCCTTGATGTCGAGAATCCAATCTTCAAGGCTCGGCTCTCACCCACATTTCATCAGCTCTGAATCCTCGCATGAATATAAATGCGGCGTCAATTCACCGCAGGCATGTTCACATTACGGAAGAATGTCAACCGCCATCTCCTGGATCTCAAATTACAATGTTTCCGATTGTTTTCAAATCCTCCCTCTTGCTCGTTTTAATCACGGGGTACATGAGTCAAAACTCACATGGATAAAATGGCCCCCTCTGTCCCAAATCAAAGTCTTCACGCCCGCGGTCGACGCAGAATGGTTGGCACAGAATTGATCGTGAAGACTTCGCTTCCACATGACAAAGAATCTGCTTCACAGCACGTTCCCACCATTTCAACGTAACCCAACGCAACGTCGGTTCTCTGCACCACATCACAGCAAATGTTGACTCTGCAATGCTTTGCTTGAGAGGCTACTTTAATTAGGAACAGGTCAAACGAACAGGCAGAGATTAGGTCCCTTTAGCAGTGACTTAAAATTGATCGCCGAGGGCTTTTTTTCTCTCAGGAAATTGGTTCATAGCAATGGCAGCTGCATCGGGTAAAAGGCGTGTATCTAACTAACTTCACTCCTCCGCTTGTGCGGCGACCCTTTTCCTCACACGTCTCCACCTTACTGTTATTAATTTGTCCATTTGTCTCCACTTGAACCAGCCTGTTTCCTTTTGGTCCAGGCATTGTCAAATGTTGCTTTGATTAATGACCAAAGCAAACGCATGATCTGATCGATGGAGCGCTACCTTTGGAGTTGGACGCTGATCGTCGTTCACTGGATCGTGCGCCCATCCATCTCTGATCCTGGGCTGGGCTATCTCCAAAAACAATGTCTGCAAGTGGAAGTACAAAATGCAACTCTTCCTGGTATTTCATTAGACATGTGTGCCACCTAAATGCTCAGTTCTTTAAAGCCCAACCTGCAGTCAGTTTTTCTTGCTTTTTTGTTTTTTTGGAAAAGTAAAGTTTTAAACCCAAACTGAAATAATACCAATGATACCACCTGGGGTAATCTTTTCACATATCCCTCCAAAAAAAGCTTTTATGAAAACATCGTACAACCTGAGGCTGGAAAGTAGCCTATGCCTCACGACAAACAACAGACGCGCTCATTTAATAGTGATTCTTTAATCCAGGCAAGGTGACACACTTCTGCTATAAGATGCTGCAGGAATTCTGTGAATGTTTTTTTTAAATTTTTTTTTATGTGAGACAGAGCAATTTTCTACTTTGCTCTCAATAATGATCTAAGCATAAAAGGCGCTATTTGTAAGAAAAGTAGATTTCTGAGCCTCATTCCCCCTTAATGCTTTTCAAGGACTTTGAAAAAATAATCCTCCAAAAATGCACAATATTAAGAGTTTATCTCCCTCTGTACCCAGACTGCCTCTTTCATTGCAGACTTTAAATGTTTGTTATTCGTCCGTAATAACTGAATAATGTTGTTACTTTTAATTAAAGTGCAAAAAAAAGAAAAAAAGAAAAAAAGAAAAGTCCCTCAGAAGGGAGAGACCGAAGCCTGATTACTCTATTTAGTCTGTTTATTCATTAATAGGCAATATTGAATTTATGTTCATTAGCAGGGGCTAATGAGAGCACCCTGCTGTGCGGCGTGTGCTGGGGAATCATTGTTCATGTGTCAGAGTGCAAGCAGGTGTTTGTGCCCAATACATGTGTGTGTGTGTGAGCAATTGTCTGAATTTACATGCGTGTTTGCTTGTACGTACAGGTGAGGATACACGGATTTAGGCACATGCATGTTGGTTCCTCTCCCTTCCTGCAGGATGCAGTGAATGGCCAGTGTCCTCAGAAATACCGTGCAAATCTTAAAATACATTATTCAATGCAGTCATTACTGATGATGAACAATAGGAATTCACGCAGGGGTGTAATGCATCCGTGTGACGGTGGGCTCACATTTCTCAAAGGTGAGTGAATTTGAGAAATGCGCTGGAAATCATCCGCAAGTCGTTCTCATGCAAAAAAACGGTCACATCAAACAACAATTAGCCCAAACAGCTGCGAGCAGATCAGCAGACAAATTGAACCCTCATTACTGGCAAGTCATTACTTATTAATAATGGGTTTTTTTGTCATGCGAGGTGACATGTTGATAAATAAAGCTGAGCTGTGTGATTATTGGGTGATTGGTGAAATTTATTCTTCAGCGGCGTCCCGGGGTTGTCAGCTTTTGGCGAGTTCAGAGCATTTAAATTGACGGTTCCTCGCTATGTGAACGACACCGACCCTGACAGGGGGGGTGTATCGCCGCTCTGGAAATATGAGTCAGTGGTCTAAGTGATGAGAGATGCAAGGGATTGCCTTAAGTTAACCTTGTCTCATCTAAGCTGACTTTAAATTACTTTGTGACAAATGGTCAACAGTACATTTTCGTGCTTGCATTAGAAAACCACAGGACTTCCTTTTATTCCCTAAAAGATCTTACTTAACTTGTCCGGAGCAACAAAAACATGACAACAAAAATGGAGGTTTTTAACAAGACATGAGGACATCTCCAGCTGTGGTTCACGGAGACCAAAACAGGCATTTTAAGCCCCAAACATGATCTTATCCTAACCCTAACCAAAAGGTTTTTGTGCCTACACCTAACCAGACCATAACCACAGCACTGTCAAAACATAAAATTTTGAACCAAAGAGATGTTAAGTTGCACTGCTTATATTATCTTACCTGACACAAAGTACTTTGTGATAAATGGCCAACAGTAAATGGTGTCTACGTGCTTGCATTTCTAAACCACATGACATTTTTTCCTTTATGATCTGACTTTGTCTTGTCTGAAGGAAACAGTTTTGGCACAAAGACAAAAAAAAATTCCACTCAGGCTCTTCTACAAACTTTTCCCCCTGACCTGTTTTTTGCTGCTTCCACTCATCACCCCTCTTCTCCCTGACTCAGGAGTTTTAGTGCTTGGCCCAGATGGAGTTACTCATACCAGCAGACCATATTTTCTTTGAATGGGCTCCAGTCGGCCACTTTACGGGGCTGAGTGGTCCAGGAGGTATACCTTACAAATTAGCCCATCGTCCCCCTGCCATTTGTTACCGCTGACAGAACCCAATGTCAGTGAATTACAGCTAATACACCTGAGCTGTGCTCTCGTTTCAATAGCAGCTGCTAAAGAGGTTTTTGCAGTCTAATAAGCTCAGTGAGGATTAAAGTGTCTCTGCTTAAATGATGTTGAACACCTGTGGATGTAGTTTGTGTACCCAGCAAGCACTTCAAAATCAAAACTGCAAAAAACAATGAAGACAAACATTTTTTGCCTTTTTGTACCTCATCAAATCTTGTGGGTACAAAAATGACAGCTGTTGGTAATCACAGTTTGCTTCATATAAAGTGATGTTTTTTTGTAATATTACTTTGAAATCCACCAGGATTTTACTGGTATTCAGTTACTGGTATTCCTCTGTGATTTAACTTTTTTTTTGTGGATTCTGGGTTTTTCCTAGGAATTTTTCCAGATTTTAAGAATAGTTTTCCCAGATTTTTCCAATAATACTCCAGGAAATTTCCAAGACTTTCTTCTGGGATTTTTCAAAAATTCCTTCTGGGCATATTACAGGAATTTCTTTGAAAATATCACAGGGATTTTTCTGGGATTCTTCTACTTCTGTGACTTTTACGAGATCTTACCAGGATTTTTATTATGTGGCTTTTCTGGGTTTTGGGGGGGATATGCTTCATAAAGTCAGTTTGTATACCAGCAGGGGGCCTCAGGTTGTACCCTTTGTGGTCGATTCAGTCAGTGTTTTCTCATTCATGTTACTACATTGCATACTACAGTTTATAAGAAACATCACAAGTTAAATGCAGAATTAAGGACTATTGGAGTAAATATTTACATAACAACCAGTAAGCTCGTAAGTAAAATAGTCTGCTTTACTATAATAAAGCAGCAATTTGCTTTGTTCCAAGATGTTTTAGAAATGAAACTGGGTGATTACATTAGTCAAATACGCAACATTGTATTGCTGTTCGGTTATTATGGTCCACGGGGAAGTGAATGTGTCTCGAAATTGCAAAACCTACTTCTCACAGCAAACTAAATGGGAAAATACCCACTGGTTACATGAGTGGATACAGAATCAGTCCAGCAGAGCTGCTAAATCTCTTGTAAAATCTGCACTGAACATGATGTGTGACCGGTCAGTTTGTTTGTGTGCCCGGAGGGACGTGAATTTCTATTGGGTTTAACCCCAAGGGAGGCAATCTATGACTCCCATGGGAGAGAGGGGAAGAAATGCTGACAGTCTGCCAGAGGTGGTGGGTGGGCGAGAGAGGACAGAGGCCGAGGGAATGAGAACTGGAAACTGCAAGAGTCAAGGGGAAAAACAAGAAATGTGTAAAGAATAAGAGAAAACACATTCACACCGAACAATCCTGCCTCTTCCTACCTCGCTCCCCAACTCTCCTTCTCTAACTAATATAGATTCAATACATCAATTACAGCTTTTACCTGCGTTCACCTCATCAATGTTGAATGTCCCCGGAGAGGAGGGAAGAAGCACCGAGTGAAGCGGAACACAAGTGAATATGTGACAGGCAGAGTTACACGACGGTACGAGAGTCGTTCCCAGAGGAAACGCCGAGCTCTATTTCTCCGCTGATGCCTTGTCACTTCAAACTCTTCATCTGTTACCTGCTGACCACTGAACTCTTCCTGCGTCTCTGAAAACTGCATGATTTTGTTGCTTTTCACTGTGGTATTGTTTGAGCCAACTACATTTGCTTTTCCACTGTATTTCATTTTTAGGTACTTAGGTACTACTTTTTTTCCAGTTACAGTAATGCAGAGGGCCTATCAGAACTGTTTTTCACTTACGGTATGATAACTGATTTTCAGTGTGTAGGGTTTATGTGTATCTATTGGCAGATGTGGAGTAGAATACTTCTGTTCTTAAATAATGTTTTCATGAGCAGTGGCGTCATTAGGCCTATTTCAGGGAGGCTGAAGCTCTCTAAACCATCATTTATTTTTTCTAACCCCAAAACAATCAGAATTATTCATGAACATTTGTCGTTATTTACATATTCCCAGAGTTGCACTGCTCAACGCAGAACAGGCGAAATTTGAAAAAAACTCTGGTTGTGCTGTTGATATCGTTGTCGTGTTGCATTTCAGTAATTTTGCCGATAAATGTCTACAAGCTCTCTGAGAGATGCCACGAGGGGATTATTTGTATTATTTTTTTTAACCCTCTTGCCAGGTTTCTGGCTGACCTGTCACTTTGATTGGCATTTAGCTCCAAATGCCAATCACTAAACACATTAGGGTTGATATTTTCGCAATAACCTGCAAGCACGAGATGGCGAATGTCTCAAACTGCTGTTTTCCCATCTGTCTGTCACAGGTTCGTCGTTACTTGGTGCTGCATGCGATTCAGCCGCTTTGCCTATGAAGTCGTCATGCACATGAACATTTGAATGCACTTACAGGGAAGATATGTTCATTATTAAGTAATAATCTGTCACATTGACTCACTGAAGCTTCATCCATCATGACAAAGTTTATTCCGGGTTACCAAACACTGAAACCAGATGTCTTTATGAAACAGTTGCTGTTGCTCTCTGTACTTCTGTTGTAATTCATTAAACTTTGATGCAAACAAATAATGCAACTTGGAAAAAAAAATAATGGCCAATTAAACACTCACTGTGATAAAATATCTGTTAAAAGTTTCAAGCCTCTGTGAATGGATTCTCAGAGCATACCAAGATAAATCTAAAAATGACAGCCGTAATATAGGTTGTGAATATAAATGATCCCCCCTAAACCAACTAACACAGTCATTTAAATATTATTGTGACACGCTACACTGTCGTAGAAGAATCAGAGTTGTCCTCCTTTTGAATTAATTCATGTCTGTCTCTTCCCGGTGCTGCACACTGAGCACAAACAGAACAGCTGACACGGATGAAAAATCAGTCGGCTTCGAGAACAGAATCCCCCGTCTTGTAATCCCAGACACAACATCAACTTGCAGAGCAGCTTATAGCCTATAGTCAGCCTATGGGTAAAAACTACAATGCCATTACGGCAAGTGAAAAGCACTCTTTCGCCTGTCTGAGTGGTATATGTGGTCCATTTGCAGCCGCTGGGGGAGAGCTCAGACCTTTGCTGCGGCCTCCAAAATCAGCTGTCAGCTAACGCTCCGCCATCAGCGGCAGATTGAACCGATCAGACGGGCCTGTAAACTCGTTTTAAGAGTAGTTTCATTGACAAGGTCCCCTCATTCAGGGACGGCTCGGGTGGTAAATCCATCTGAACTCAATATACTCACCTCTGAAAGCCGTCATATAAAACCCCCGTGACGCACAATCATGATATGCAGCGGTTATAGGGGCTTGGAAGACATGATTTCTAGACAAGGCCAGAAACAAAAGAATGCAGTATTTACCCACAAATCCACTGCTTAATGTACTGTGCTGATTTAGTGGCTGGCAAGAGTGTATCCTCTATTAAATCTTAAAGTGAAAGCTGATGTAGAGTTCCATGGTACACAGTAATTTCAGTGACTTTAGTTTAAAAACTTAGCTTTGTGGTTTCGGCTCTGGTCTAAAGTAAAAAGTTGAAAAATATGTATTTAATCTGAATTTTCTTTCTGTGTGTCTAAAAAAATGATCAGTAGGTCTAAAGCATTCATTCATGCCTTTGTCGGTAATTTACCTGCCGAGACCAGAGAGAGCTCATTCTCATAAAAGCTACAGCTCCACGGAATACTGGCTGCTGTAGAGCGCTTCACCTTTTTTAAAAAAATAAATAAATAATACTAAAAAATAATTCATGTACTAGTTACACCAAATGGAGCTGTGGTCTATAGTGCAGGGTACAGGTAAGTGAATGTGATTAATTTAACTAGCCAATTTTCAAATGAAATTCTATCACTTGGTCCCAGCCAGCACCCATGACCTCCAGTGAATCATTTCTCTCTCCCTCTCCTCTTGTTTCCTCAAGTCTATAACAGTTGCACAGCGTGACTGGAAGAATGAACAACTGGCAGGGAGCTGAAACTCCCCCGAGGACCCGAGATGTCAGCCAGATAGAACCAAGATGGAGTAAGCCATTGTTCCTCACTACTGGCTCCACTTCATCAAGTCCTGAAGCTTTGATTGGCCTGCGGACCATTAGGCTGTGGAAAAGGGTCAGGTGGGACAAAGAGGAAGCCCTCACCTCGAATTAATTCACTCCACACATTGAGTTGACAAGAATTTGAACAAGCTCTGATCTTTAACGTTGGATAGACAAAGCCCTGCGAGGTCAGAAAGGGAGGGTCGATCAGTTTAAACCACATCTTGGTTTCAAGATGCCTTCGAGAAACTGTTGGGTGTGTGGGCAAATGTGATTTATTAGATCCACTGATGGGGGGAAAAGGCTCAAAGCTGATGATTTGTTCAAATTGTCTGTATCTTAGATGGCTTCCAATATCATGTTAAAAGGGCAAATAAAACGTGTTTGCGCTAAATGCAAGGCAAAGACGCAAGCAGTCCTGTGTGTTGCGAGGTGCGGCCTCCGTGGTGAAAACTAATTTAACATCGTCTGTTTTATATTCATATGTCACAGAAATGTATCATTTTTTAAATGAAAAACTATTTAAAATGCAACACCTAAGTGTCTGAGTTTGTTATGTCACATGGATAAGGTGATAGCTAAATTAAGCCCCCAGGATGAGAGCCAGGCTTCCAAGTTGGCATAGTGTAATTATGAAGTCATGTGATGCACACTGGTCCAACAAGTATTTTTCCCATAAACTTACATTGTGAAAGAAGCGGTAAAACTAAATATATTTCTGTGTATGTCAAAAGCTCACGAAATGGCTCTTCTTACTATCAGAATATAATACATGCGGTCCAGTAACATTTCAAAGGTCTAGAAGAGCCACTCGGTTAAATAATGTTATCCCTGGGTTCAAACTGGGAGTTAGCAAGCTCGCTGGCACAACGTCTCCAGGGCATGTGCTCTGTGAGCTGGGAGACACACTGTACATTTTTGTTATGGTGGCTTTCAATCAATGGAGCTGAAAAATGTTGCTGTAGAAAACAAATGAATCAATCATTGTGTTAACAAAACTGCAACACCACGCAGCTTATCTGAGGTATACGTGTAGATAAACATGGAATCTTGTACAAGAGGTCACATAGCACTACGGTACTGCATCATGGCTTCTGTTCAAATCGTCTCGATGAGCTGACATTCAGCTGACATTAAAATACCAAAGCTACTATTCTGTTTCGAGATAATTTGTTTCCTCATAGATGCAGTATCAACTTCTTTGTTACAGACAACAACAAAAAAACAATATTATCCGAACTATCTGGAGCACGCTGAAACGAATGCAAAGAGGACGAGATGAGAGGAAGAGTGTGCGAGGCGATGGCGACGGTGACCTTCTCAACTCATCTCACATCAGTAGAAGTCCACACGAACAAACATACATGGAGCGACGCAACCTTAGGGAACATTTCACGCTTTTTAATGTGGAAAACACTGAGATGCAATTGATTGATGTTTGCCATGCAATTATAAACCTGAGAAAGACCTGGATTACAGTCTTTCATTGAGTCCTTTTGTTGTTGACATTCAGAATATTAAATTCCCATGCTACAGATTAGAGTTTCTCCTTTGAAATGACACAAACAGATATTTCATGATCAGAGGCGAGATTAATTGGTTGCTGCCATCTTGAGAAATACTTGTTAAGGGGCGCCTCTGTGATATTAATTGATGCGGTTTTGGTCTATTACATTTTCAGTTTTACACTGTCAGTCATCGCTTAAGCTGTTTTGCTGGGAATAACACTCCATCAATGGCAATCTCTAATACCACCTTTATTGTGAAATATGCAAAGCTATTGTTAGTGGAATGAAAGCTCGATCAGTCAGTAAATTTGTAGGCCTATTGAACTCTGTCAGACAACTTGATTAACTTGATTAATAAGGCTTTTACTTACTCTGATGAACAACAATGGCTCAGTGTCGATGTCTGTAACTGTATTGCGTTAGGGTGCCTCAGTGGACATCAATGGAAAACACTTGGCTTTTCCCACTTCCAGGGTTAAGAAGTGAAGTCGTTGTCAGAATGTTTTGATGGATCAATATCAGCAGCACAACGTGTACTTGATCGCACATTTAATCATCACCTGCCAAGTATCATGATTGTGATCTTTTAAAGGAGCTGCAAAGAACTTCATTTTTGCTGATTCTGGCGGTCCCTGTGGACGAAAGCAGTCAGTGTTTGCAGGATGCATGGCAGGCATTAGGAATGAGTGGAATTTGATGATAGTGAAGCCAACCAAACCTTTATCAGATCAGGTTTATATTCTTAGTTAGCCACATGTGAGCCTACAGCTTACAGATTTGGGTTGCTTGGTAACAGCAATGTTCTTCTTGAGGTGTCAGTATACAATTGAGCCTGTATCTTAACAAGCTTAATGCTCCTTGAAGTCAAATATTTCAGACAACTCATAATGCTTACCTTTCTAATTTAACTAAACATTTTTTCTGAGGTTCTGTCGCCCCCCTATGGTTGTTCGTAACCAGCAGAGACTCCAGTCCCTCCCTCATGTGCACAAACACATCACCCTGCTTGTCATTTTTAGACCTATTTTAGATTTATTGGATACTCCTACTTTTAGCTTCCTACTAACCTAGCTTTCACAATGCTTTCAGGCCTGTCCACCGGGACACAAAGGAGGCATGTCTAACATTGTGCAACCAAAACAGGAAAGGCATTGTTTTCCCCGGTCTCTATCCCCAGGTACCAGTGGAACGACTGAATTAACTGGCGAAAAAGAACCCTGCTGATATGTGTTTCCTCTTACCAGTGGGACTCAAGATGGTTCGACTCAGGGATTCTTTCTACTAGATCAGTAAGTAACTGACTTTTTCTGACTCGTAAAACCAACTTGATGTTTTACTCTGCCTTTTGGTTGACCTACTCAAGATAGTCATTTCCCAGCAGTCATGAATTGTCTCCTAGCGCTAGTGAATTTTTCACCAAATGTTCAGCTTTTCCTCTGAGAGGAGATCCCCAAATTTGTGACAATTGATTTGCTTTGAAATGTAAGTTTTTGTCACCTTTCCTGTCATATTCTTGTATATCTATTTAATCTTTACACTTCCATTTAATCCATGCACACATGCGATTGTTATAACAATTTCTCTGAAGGGCACCCATTTAAGGGCAAACAAAGATTCCAACTCTTTTCTTCCTGTATGTGTGTAATCGGTTCACTGAGAATTAGCTTGACCTTGGTTCAAAGAAAAATAACTTTTTTTTTTTTTCTCTTAGAAACAAAAAGGGAAAAAATTAGGCACAGCATAAAAGAAACATTTTTCTTTCTACAACCAACCTTCAGGCAACACTGAATGTATAATGTATCGCTAGTTAATATATTCTATAAAGAATTTTTATTGGGGAACTTTCTTGGTTAAAGTGGAAAGGGTGAAAAGCAGAATTCAATATTGGGCAATGTGAGGATTTGGCTCTTACACGGTATCTACTGGAAATCTGAATTTAAATTGAAATGTGAGTTCAAGGGAAAAAACTTAGCTCCAGGAAAGGTTGTGTTCATCCTACTATATGAAGCCATTACACGTGGTGTGTTGACGCACATTTATTTTGACACGCCAACATCAATTCCAGACATCAATTCATTAATACTCATCTGTGCTCTGAGTCGCCCCAATGGTGCAACTCGGGCCCACCTGTTTTCGGTGATAAAGATTGGATGAGGGTTGGGGATGGCACTTGCTAAAGATGAGGGCGTATTCCTTTTGGCAACAGCGTGAAACAGAACAGACTGTGTTAATCTTGAACGTCCAGTCTCATTCGAACGGTCATTTATCACCCTGACTCACAAATCCAGTGAGTGGAAAGGACCTGTGAGTATCATATGGATCATGTGTGGGACATCCTTGCCATAGGGTGTGAAAACTGAGTAAAGATGTGTGGTTGTATATTCACCCAATCCCTTACCTTAGAATTAAACCGATCTAATTAGAGACACATACAAGAGTAATGACTAATGGCTGTGCATGTGTGGGGGTGTTTTTGGATTGGCAGGGACAGACAGCTAGACAGAGAACGGTAACATTAGAAAAAGTGAGTCACACATAGACTGAAAGATTAAGAGTGACCTTGCTCATGTTTGGCTAAGGTGTGCAAAGCATTCAGCATTAAATCTCCCTTCTTTTGAGGGGAGCTGTTATTATGTAAGAGATAAAAGCATCAATACTGTGATGCAATCTTCTGAACAGTACCATTTATACCAGCCAAAAATTAAACATTCCCCCTTCTCCATGTTTTCTACGTTACAGATTACTTTCATTCAGCTAACTGATGACCGCGGCAGCATTATCGCAAGAGATTAGCCGTCACCTGACCACAGTCCCCATTGCCCTTGGCCCCCGCAGTGGCTTAGCGGAAACACTGCATAATTTGCCTGTTAATGAAAAGGTCAGTAACTGTAATATTATGCAGGGAGGCTATCCGCTACACTGGTCATTTGTGCAAACATATCAGAGTTAATCAGGAGAAGGGGCCTGCAGAGCAGCAACAAAAGAGGTAAGGTGGGGAGGAAGAAGTCCAACAGAATTTCCTGAAAACACAATTTTCAGAAAGGCATAAAGAATCCAGGTATGCTACATCGAGGGTGTGTGCGCTTGTAACGTCAGTTGACTCCATGGTCCGTAGATCATATTATTGATGAATACTTATATGTATTTACACATATCTGATGAAATGAAAATCAAGTGACTTTGATAAACGACTGAAACAAAAATGTGTACATTTGTGTCTCCCAATGATGCAATTAAACTGCAAATTGGACAAATTGAATAAATTGTAGCCACGGATTTGTCCTTCTCTAAACTGATGTGCCAGATGGTTTTGTTACAAATAACAATCTGAAACAACATACCATCATATCTAATTGACCTGATCCCTGGATGGATGGGCTGATCTGAGATGCCCTTAGAAACTCTTTAGAAAAGGTGAAGCAGTTCAATAGTATACTTGGTAGGTGATTGGATGAACCACCCGCCTATCAGTGTCTATCACGGGCTAACTTCAAGAAGAGAACAAATACCAGCCATTTGGTAAATGAAACTCTTACCGATGGTTGGTTGGGAGAAAAGTGAAAACATACTTTTCACTGAGAAATTGCTGTTCTTTGTTCTTCTCTCAACAAAATATATATCTCCAATTCTCATATAACTGATGCTATAGCGGCTACGCTAACCTCCTGAGGAGCTCCCACTTTTGTTTTCAAGCGAACAGTTTTAACTTAGTTAAACAAATATGGCATGGTAGGAATAATCACATTTCTCACACACACACACACACACACACACACACACACACACACACACACACACACACACACACACACAAACTCTAACCCTTACTGTTTGCCTATCCACCTTGTTGCAGCGGCTTAAGAAGTGTGGCAGTTTGCCTGAGGGGGAATTCCCTCCCCTTTCATTTCCCTCATGCCCAGTTAAACATGATGTATTCACCCTGTCATTTCTACCTGTCCCTATGGAATCAATGGGCCATGGAGCCATAAATGTACAGTACTAGCCACTGTTAAGTACGCCATCCTGCATCCACCCCATGTATTATACATGGGTACTACACGAGGAGAGTCACTCGAACGGTACTACAGTAAAACATTTATATAAACATGCTAGTGAAATGACTTCTGTGCGGACTGTCCCCAACTGTAATATTTTTTGTATAGCCATATATTATTGTTGAGTGATGGGTTCAATTAAAAAAAAAAAAAACTGTCGGCACATGAACTGTGTGGGCATCTCCGGGCATATCTGCCAATTGTCAGCATATATGTGCATCTGTGCGAAGTACAGAAAGGCTGCATCAAGTGAATAATAAATCAGAGGGTGCGATGATTAATACATATGCACTCAGCCCGACATCACTAGTCTCATCACTCTGAAACAGCCATGCCAAGCTCCAGGAAGCATGACAGGAAGCAGCTAACACATGGGAAGGTGCATTGTAGGTAATGGAGGCGGCAGGTTTTCGATAAGTACAAGGAATGCATGGGGAAATAAAATGGTGATATCAGTGGTTCTGCTGAATCAATTTCAAACATTTGTCTGTCCATAATGCCAAACCAGTGGAGAACTTCTAAAAAAACCTGGAGCCTACATTACCCACAATGCAATGTTAGCCACCGAACGACACCTCTGGAGGCATTTCTTTTAGACTTTTGTCATCAATGTAGTTAACAACATACATACATATCAACATACATACATATCATGCATTTCATCTATCACAGACACAAAAACGACAAAAAGTAAGATAAGATAAGATAAGAAATAAGAAGCTAGGATAAAATGCCACATAAAATATAGAGGGAGAGATGATAAAATGCAGCAAAACATGAATATTCTCAAAAGGAGAGTTTGCAACCTGTAAGTGAGATCTCAAGCATGCTGAGAGACCATTCCCAAGCTGTGGGCTGAAAGGAGCGACCACCCTGAGTCTTGAGATGTGTCCGAGCAACACTTAGGTCCTCCACCCAGGGTTTTCTAACGGCTCGACTTGTAGTGCAGGGGTTCAGAAGGTCTGGAGCCCGGCCATGTAGGGCATGGTAACCATCTGTAGAAGTGGTTACTGAAGAGGCTTTTCACACCACTTATTATTTTATGCATACCGTAGATGCAGATTGATACGCTGACTCTCCCGCTTCAGCCACATTAACGTGTTCATTTTTTTCAGTTCAATGAAATTCAACCTTTATTTAAGCCTCAGAAGTCATTGAGGTTTCCATAATTTGCAATGAAGTTGAGATACGCAAAAATATGCAGAGTAAAAATAATTTCAAAAACATTACTCCTGCATATGCTGGTTAAAGACTGGTTTATTTTCGTTCTTTAATTCCATTTTATTGCTGTGTCATTTTTTGTTAATAAAAAATGACATGACAGAGATCTCTTCTGAGCCCGGAGTCAAGAAACGCTAAATTCCATCAAATTCCAAAAACTTGCTTTGTGCTTCCTCATATACATGCAGACATATACCACTAAATGCCTGCCTCGCTGATACAGTCTAACACCACAATCTCCTCAAATGTATCAACGTTTATTTGTGTCCATCTGAAAGGTATTCACTGACATTTAGTTTAACATACTTCACAATAAAAGTCCTTTTGTGTTCACTAACATGTGTGACATCCCAGAGGAGACAGCTTCCTCTTTATACTCTCTGAGGACACGCTATCTTGAATTGTCTCGTCACAACAACTTACTATCATGCAGTGTGCGCCTGCTGTACGAGTTTGTGTGTGCACACGAGTGTACCTATGCATAAAGAAAAGAAAATTCAGGTTTGACTGAGTGTCGTTCTAGATATGATGAGATCTCTGGGGGGTTTCAACCCCATCTGCACCCTCCTCTGTCTCTCACTCTGCCCTCGCTATCTGTGATCACAATGAGCCCCGTGTTTTGTCTCAGCTCATGTTCCCCGATAACAGCTAATGAAGAATCACAGTGACAGTGTCTCCCCGCTCGCCCCTCAGAAAGGATTCAATGAATTAATAATGAAATTCTGACACAAACGAAAGGCTGCGAGTGCGGCGGAGTGCCCCTCGTCTGGGATAATGAGAAACCTTTGGCTGATTCTGATAAGTACGTCTGTTTGCGTATGTTGTGTGCGGGTTTCTTGTATGTCAGGGGTGGAAGAAGTTTTCAGATTGTTTAGCGAAGTAACTGAGCAAGGGGAAAATGCCTTTTGGGCTGCACAGGAATTTTACACTACAATACCGCAAATGACCACAGGGCAAAACTGGAGGCAAGGCTGACTGGTTCCATCGTGTCTCAGTCAGTAGTGACATCTCATCACTTAAAGGTGCAAAATGTAACAATTTCAGTTTAAAACCCTGGTGCTGTGAGCTCCCAGTCCAGGCAGAGTCAGCTAATAAGGCCGCGAGCTGCAAGTTTAATTGAGCTTACTAGCTAACGCCAGCTCCAGTTAGCAGCAGTTTCTCTGGTGATATGCTGGCACTTCTTTAATTGAAGACAGGTGGCCATTTCTTACATATTGGACCTTTAATCACTTAGCGGCACAGGGTTTGAATCTTATTCTCTTATCCTGTTTCCTGTCTACCTTTATCAATAAAAAAGGCCCAGAAAATAACTTTAAAAGAAATTGAAAGATACAAGGTAAAGTACAATTATCCTTAATGTGTGTTTAAGTAGAGTACTTTGCAAATGTTTTCTTCATTGGTGACCATTGATCATGGATTAAACCATGTGAAGCTGTGTATAAAGTGCACAATCTCTTCTTCACATGATCATGTCTGTCTTCTTCATCTCAATGTAAAGCTTTTGTCCGCTTTGATCTAATAACAACACTTTGAAGCATGACTCCAGAGCTCAAATTAATTGCAAACCCTGAATCATGACAGAACCCCACTCGTGTCTCAACAATCTCATTTTCCTCTCTTTTCTGTCATAAAGCAGGTTATCGTTTGAATTTTGTCAGTAATGAACACCTGGGCACTTCATAACCAGTGGTGATTGGGGACCATTTGGTGCAAGGATTCAATTAAGCGTCGCCGGTGCTTGGCATGCCGATGTTAGCGAGAGAAGAGATGACTTATGTAGGATCAGCTTTGACTGTGTCCAGATTGCGCCTGCCGTGTTCTGCACAGAAATAAGACAACTGCCAGAGGGAAAATGCTTTACTGATTTCTTGGGAATGGAAATTATGTTTTTCAAAAAACGCTGATGTGCTTTCATGCTGAGAGTTGAATGAGAAAATCAATGCCACTCTCAACCTGAGAGCATAGGTTTGCATGAAGACTGAAGATGTGACAGCTGGCCTGACCCTGGCCAAAATCCAGAATCCTATCAGAGCGTCTAGATCACACATTAGACCACATTTATTTAATCCATACAAAACCCAAAGTGAAACATTTTGTCGCTGAGATGTCGCCAGCGGTGATACCATTTAGTCAGTGTGCCCAGCCTAGAAATAGACAATCACATGAACCCCAGTACAGCCAAAATCTATTTCGTTTTTGAATGCATTACACAAATTAGATATAAAGTGCTATTTAGACTTGAGTTAAGCTGACCATCTCCTGGATGGAGCCTTATATTTAGATTTAGTGTAGATTAATACAGAAGAACGAAGTAGTGAACGCAATGATGGAATCTATTTACTTCAATCAGAAGTGCTCGCCCTGCCCATACATCCAAAGAGGTTTCCAGCTTCCCACTGACTTTACATTGTGATGATGTCACAGACTTTTGATTACTTTCCTCAACTCGAGGGAAGTTTTACACATTGAAAACCTCCATGGATCAAAAATTGTGAAGAGAGTTATAATTGACCTTGTCTGTTACAGACTTCTCGCTCTTAATAACAATGGTAATTATACAAACAATTATGAATAATATTATTGTTACAATCTGACAATAGATCCTGCTAAATGATCTAAACTAGCACTCTGGGCGTTTCCCCAAAAGTTTTCTCTTTGAGCTCTATAATTTGACACTATGGAGAGAATACAACATAGTGATGGCATCTGTGAAAAGTCATGCCCTAAAACATCATGGAGCGCACTGACTCACTGCTATCTGAGGTGTTTGAAATGGAGCGTGCAGTGAACAGAGCCAAGCTCCCACAGGTTCAGCAGATTGGTCCAAGCTGAAAGATCAGATATAGCCATATGGTGGACCTGATGCTATATTGCTCTTTCTCCGTCTCTCCCCTCCAGCAGAGAGCAAACTGTCCGATGATGAGTCGGGCTTCTCTGAACAGTCAGTCATCTTCTCACATGGGAGAGACATCAAAGGGAGCTCAGAGACTCGGCCTCAGACTGAATATTCTCTATATGCAAACACACAGCTGACCAAAACAAAACAGGTTAGCCTGGCCTGCTTTTCAAAAACATTTGCAATTCAAATCACAGTCTCACGCATTTACTCGATATAATGAAGCTCATATTTGTCGGGGCAGTTTAGTTTGTAAACTGTTGAGTTTGCAAGCCAGCAGACGGTTTGTTATAAGCCATACTATTCCATGTGTGACACTTGGCCCCTGAAGTGCAGAATCAGCTATTACTTAAGAATATGATTGCTGATACACTTCTATCTCCGAACTGCTGACAAGGCTGGGAGGATCAACCTGTGCAACCAATACTGAATTTTGAGGCCGGTGCACATAAAGTTGCAAGCTCGGTGCAGACACATAGTGGCATTTGTGAGACTGCATATAACTTTAGAGCAGGTGTCTAGTTGAGATAGCAGACATTTTGAGTCAGAGTTATTTAGCAAGTAAGCATTGATGATGTTCAATGATTCATTCATATTTTGATTGTACTACTCACATGTTTTTGTGTACTGTACTATATACTGTGTTCCCATTATTGACATCGTCCTTTCAGCAATGATAATACTGATTGAAATCTGGGCATATGGCAACCTCATTCATTGAAGTACAATTGGGCACAAAACAGGGAGTCAAACAAGCAGACCTTATAGCAATACAATGAAACCCCCACTTGAGATACTGGTCAGTCCTTTATTCTGAGAACTTCTGGAGCGGCTGTGGTTCAGGAGATAGATAGGGTCATCCACTGAATGGGTCAGTGGTGGATCACTGCATGTCAAAGTATCCTAGGACAAGATACAAGACTCCAAATTGCTCATGATGGCTGTTTTATCAGGGTATGAATGTCCCAGAATGACAGGGCACATAAATACTGTGAGACACTCTGGACAGGAAGAGCTGGTTCACTCCTGATCAGCAGGTCGGCACCATGCACAGTAGCCCAATGGCAGAATGGGGGACTGTGACAAGTGTAGTAAAGCATTTTGAGTAATCACTAGACTAGTGACCAGTTCATGAAATCTTGACAGATTCTCCACTTTAATCTTCAGTTTTCTTTATTTGAGGTACTTTACTTGTAAGCCAACATGCATGAGAAAATCCTAAAAGTGCTCAAGATAATGGAGATTTTGACCATCTACTGTTTGATGCCAACACAGCCAGTTCCCTCTGCTGATGATGTAGGAATGCGAACAGAAGCTCCAGAACAGCGAAACAAGCGGCCCTTGACCTTCACCAAAATTGTCAATTATAAACTGCTATTACAGCTTATAGACTCTACAGAGTTTCCTGCTCTAATGGACTTCATTGTAGCAATTACTTTGGCCATTACACTGACCCCACTCATATCCCTTTCCTGCAGTCATCAAGCTAGTTTCTGCATTGGTAGCTACTGAAAACCCCATTGGGGATTGCTACAATCGTGGGTCCGAGATAATAAATGACAAATTAAAAGATGGGTTGATGTTGGAAACCCCCACATGTACCCAGATGGTATTTTTCGTATCTGTGGGCCATTTCAGTGGCTGCAACTATAAACAATTTTATGCCATCTGCTAAGTGATGGATTTGAGTCCATCTGTCTAATCAAGCATCTCTAGAAGCTTGTTCCCAGTTTGCGCCAAGGGTGAGGAATGGTAATCAGCAGCCATAGGTTTATGCAAATTCAAATGTGTACTGCATAGATTTTGTCGGAGGAATTTAATTTCATCCTAACAAGAGGCTACATCCTCTCCGTCACATGGATTATTTCAGTCAGCTGTGGCAGGCCGCGCTGTGCTTATTTATTATTTATACACTGCAGAAGAGGGGATATTCTCTTATTGTACAGTGCAACACCATGGCATATTAGATTTAAAGTAAAGTATTTTTATTCTCCCCTGTCAGATGGGAGCCAGGGAAAAGTTTGTTAAGATTTCCCTGAGCATGATTTCAGCATTCAGAAAAAATCATCCATACACACCTGGTGGTTGCCTGGCCTCCTGCTATATCCTGTTTTAGTGGTTTGTTTCAGTGTCTTATGAGATTTCTACAATACATCAGGATCAGTTTCCTAGTCATGGGGCATGTTGCTCAGTCCGTGCAAATCACTTTTTAAAAAAAAAGTTTAATAATGCTATAGTTACAAGTGGATATTAGATCGCAAGAGCGAATATTTTGGTGGAAAACAAAATATTTCACTGATACATTCAGTTGGCAACATTTTTTAGGACTTGCCACAAAGATTAATTAAACATATTTCTGCCCGACGGAGTGTTTTCATTCAGTAACGTGACTCTATTGGTCCAAGTGTGTGTGATGGTATATTGTGACATCTGTAATGTGATCTAATTGGTTCACATGGTTCTCACCAACTAAGATGGTCTTTTACAATAACGTGATGAAGTGAAATGTTGTTAAATTAATTCTGGATAGCAAATAACGTGAATGTGCAAGAGTTATCCTGATTTTGTCAGCCCTCTGTGTTCTCCTACACACCTGTAAATCCATAGGTGTGCAAAAGTTTTACTACGTGAATGCTTTATACTAAAAATCTGACCACATCCTACAAATTGTTCCATCATGTAAAGTTTAGTTAGCTTCACAATTTTAATTTATTCATGATGTTATCATAAAGTGTGACCAGATACATAAAATATTAAACACTGGTGCAGTTCTAGATCATTTTAAATACATAGAATTTTTAATAACATCAGTGATGACTGTCATCTAAATAAAAAGTTAACCACAAATGTACAACTTGGGATTTCTTGTGGGGCTGTTATCCATTCATTGAACCTTTATTTGAAAAATGATAAGATACTGCATGCCAACGACTATGACAAATCACAAATAAAACTGAGGTCCATCAATGATAAATGGCACACAGGACAACAAGTAGTTAAAAACAGTTACATTCAAATGCTGAGCAGTTTTAAATCAAAGTCTTAAACTGACCTATAGGTATAACTGTATCAAGCTTAATGTACGTTGTAAAATGTTCCAAGTGTAATGCAGCACTGAAACTGAAAGCAGTTTTCCCCAAATTGAGTATTTACCCGGGGAACTTCAAGCATTATACGGTCACTAGAGCATGTTGAATAGTTACTCTGAGACCAGTTTAATTAAAAGCTGATATTGGTGGTGGCATGTTGCACTTCAAGGCTTTAAAAAGAAACAGAAACCAATGGCCGTCACGTCTTACTGTTAAAGGTGCCCATCCAACATTTTCATATGGAATGCGATGATGTGTGCAACAACAGTCACCAGTAATGAATTATGGCTTTTTGAACACTGCAAATGGAGTCATGAATCACTGTTGAGAAATCTGGCACATTCCACTGCACCAGCTCTACCTGAGAAACACTGTAGTCAACTATTGATCCTCAACTAATCTGATATGCCAAGTTCTTTTCTTTTTTTTTTCTCCATAAATTCTCCTTTGATAAATAACCTGCGCTCTCTGACGAGGTGAGCTGTTCCAGGACTGAACTGCAATTACTGCATGGTTCAGGTTCACGAGAGAATTGAGACTCCGGGCGATAGGTAACTGACTGCTGTTCATCTACTTGGGTTAAGCGCTTGAAAATCCACAGATTTGTAATTTTACACTAATCCAGTCGGAAGTTTAGCCCTGTCCGCCGTAGTCCATTAATATTTATCTTTTTCACCGGAGTTTATCCCTGTGAAATACGCCTCAGCGCTCCTTTACCGCAAATCATCCAACCAACCCATTCACAACATGCATCACGCATTTTTGCACACACACACACACACACACACACACACACACACACACACACACACACACACACACACACACACCACACACACACACACACACACACACACACACACACACACACACACACACACACACACACACACACACACACACACACACACGTGTTAGGGACTAGATGACCACACAGGTACACACGACGCATCTACGTACATACACACACACGCACACACATGCTCGCGCAGGTGCCTGGCTAACAAGACAGCTTGACATGTGCGAGCGGCTTTGTGCTGACCGGCGGGGGTTTCTAACTGACGTTAGGAGAAATCCCACAGTCATTTAACTCCTGGCTTGGCTGTTTTCACACCATCTCTCGGTAGACTGCTTAACACAAGCTGGGCTGTCAGAGGGGAGAGAGACGGGTGTGTGTGTGTGTGTGTGTGTGTGTGTGGGAGTAGGAGAATGAGAGAGTGTGTCTGAGCATACCTCTGCATATGTCTGCCTGTTGGTCTCTGAATTTGTCTTGAGTATCTGAATTGCGTGCAAACAGTGCAGTGTGTGTGTGTGCGTGTGTGTGTGTGTGTGTGTGGAGCAAGAAGGTGCCTCTAATGAGCTCTGTGGCCGAGGGTAAAGAGGAGCCTAGAGCGTTGAAAATCCCTCATGAGACCGTCTCGCCTGTTTGTGTGAGTGTGTGTGTTTCTCTCCCTCTGAGGGTAAGACACATTGTGATGGCAAAGGATAAACAGAATACAAGAATATAGATAAATACATCATAAAAATTATATATTTAGAAATAGAAATAATTGAATGAATGGCCAAAAGCAAGGTGAGCATGCGTGGGGTGAGAATTGTTTCAACCGGTTCTGGTTTTAGTTGGAGAGCCCTTAAAGCAAAGCTCACCTTTCAGGTCTCTCTGCAAAGTTTAGCCCAGAGTCATTTGTCTTTATCCACCTTGTCTGAAATTTTCATTGTCTTTCTCAACATAAATTGCACCATGTATTGCAAACTTACCTGCTCTTGATGGACGTCTGTGTCTGATTTGGTACAGTGGCATGCTTCCTCGCAGGATTGCCCGGAGTCTATCAGTGGAGTGCCACTCGAGGCCACAGTTTTCTGGCCAATCCTAAATTGGGAACAGAGAGGAAGCCGTCCATATCGTTTGCAAAATGACCAATGTTGCCGCCCCCTTGTTAACCTGCTAACACTGGTACATGCGGGAGACACTTCCATTATTTACATGTGACTATTGCCTCCCCTGCTCTGGTTTATGGCTTCTATACTGAATGCAATCAAGGCATTCAAGTTATATTCTCCCATATGGCATTAAAACAATGATAATTACAAGTATCGACAACACCCGGGGGAGTGTCACTTTCATTTTAAATTGTATACATGCATTTAGGGCAGACTGTACGTGTCTTTGTCTCTGCCGCTGTGTCGTGGCTGTCCTTTGACTTGGAGTGTATTCGTGAGTGTGAGAATGTGTCAGATGTCCTGTTGGCAAATCCTGGTCGACTTAATTGCCGAGGGCTGCGTGCCAATGTGCCTGGGTGCATTACACGGCGCTCAAACATTCCTAGCCGGGGAAAAAAAAGGGCGAGCGGACGACACGTTCTGCGGGAGTGATCGCAGAAAGATCACCAAGAGGGTTGACATTTTTTGGGAGAAAAGAGCCAAGCTCAGCTGTCTGACGAGTCTAATTGATGCATTGCCAAGAAATCTGTCACTGCAGCGTGTCAACAGAGTCACTCGGAGTAAAGTGGAAGGCGAAGGGATGTGATATATTAGATTCATGGGCTTTTGAGGCAGTGTTATTTCAAAGATGGAAAGAAAGGAGAGATAGTGGGTAAGCCGGCAGAAAGGAAGGGGGGTACAAAGAGGACAGATATCAGGAGAGAGAGAGAGAACAGGAAAAACGAGACACAGCGAAAATTGATTGAGGACACAAAAAGAAGCCGAGAAAATGAACATAAAGAGAGCATAAAATGAAATCTCTTAGCGCAGGAGGGGTGTGATTGTTAGAATCGCCGGCTGATTACTTTAAAATTTGGTTTCATACAAGCCGAACACCAGGGTTGGAAATTCATGTCTTGCTCTTAATAAGATTTCGATGTGCTTGTCTGCCTGTTGCTGCGAGAGCTTAGTGACGCACCAGACATACTCTGTATACCTCCTATTGTCAGCAAGCGAGGTAATACACTCCCTCTTACCTGGCTTTGTTACAGCGTAATGAGAAGTGTGTTTTGCCTGATATCTCCCTGGCTCACACTGCCGATTCGGCCCCTGTCTAGATGTGTCTGCATTGTGATTTTCCTCCCGATGGGAAATTAACCGCACATAGGGAAAATAAAAGAGTGGGAATTTGGAAAGAATAAAAGGAAGGGGGAGAAACAAAGCAGATGTGCTGAGGGGGCACCCGAGAGTGATTATAGAAGGAAAAAGAAACAAGAAACAAAAAACTGAAGAAATTGTGGAGTAAAAAAAGGACAGAAAATTCAACAAAGCAGACAGTCTTTAAAATGGCAAAGACAGATGCCCTAAGGGTCACCTGTGCACCTTGCGGCAAAGTTAAACGGGTTGGGGCTCAAGGCTTTAGGTATTCTTTAACTTTGTGCAGGAGTTCAAACCCTCTTGGAACACTTCCCCTTTTCAAAGTCTGGTATTGCATATGCATCCAATAATAATCTCCACCATCCATTTCTTTCCCTTCCCATTGTTCCCAGATCTTTTGTGTTAAATTGGGGTTAAACACACTGTTATTTTTTGGGGGGAAAAGACGGTGAATGTTCTCCTGCATATTAATCTCTTATAAAAATATTTGTATCTTAACACGGGGCTCAGAGGTCAGAAGTGGCGAAAAATTGATGTATCTGGCTGTGATGACCCATCTCAGACAGAAAAGCTGAGAGGTGTCAGGTATTATTGAGTGGCAAAATCAGTGTAGGGAGGAAGGTCAGGGTGGAAAGAGGGGTCAACATACATCTGAACTTGTTTAACACCGGAAAAGAATATCACTGTTTGTTTTTATTAACATTGTTCATGTATTTGTAACAAAGACGAAGAAGATCCTCTTGCCTTAGAGAGGTAGTCATTTCAATCAAAGCCATGTTTCCCTGACCGTTACTGGTCACAACACAAACCATGATCTTTCCCTGAACTCAACCCAACACATCCTCATACCTCAACGACTGAATAGGTGGATTGCCATTAACTACCAAAACAACATTAGCATCACAGTACTTGACGACACTTTACTACGCTTGTGCACTAAAGCAAGTCAGCATTGACTTTTGGTTTCACGTTGGACAGGATCAACAATCTCCTGGTCGAAGGTCATGTGGCTCTACCTAACCATCAATCCTTGACTTCCTCCATAAATGGACTTTTTACTGCTTTGCTTGACTTCCTCTTTCGTTGCTGTAAAAATTATTATGGCCACTAGGGATCACCTTATGACAAGAAACATACATATATGGGTCCTAATTAATTCAAAGACCAAGGGGGCTTCAGGCACATTCTGGCACCAAGAAAACAGCAAAAAAAAAAAAGAGGATAAAAGAAGATAAATATTCTCTTTTTGCAATACCATGTGCAAAACATCCTGTTGACGAGGACAAATAAAGCGTCTTTCTAGACACTTATTTGGAAATGGCAAGTTTTGATTTGATGGAAGATTGTTAAGGTAATCCAGGTGTTCATGAACAAGTTTGAGCAAAGATGAAATCAAGAGTTTGATCAACTGCTGCTCTCATATTCTGGTCATGAGTGAGAAAGGAGCCTCAACGGCAGTTTACTGCAACAACAGTAAATCAGTTACAGCACCTGAGTTGTTCAAGATGTGAAAACTCTACATCTAAGGTTCCATGCTTTACTTAAGTTGCTTGTCACCATGTGCACAAAAGATGTCTGGACATGTGTAATACTTTCAAGTTCAGGTAACAAAGGACATGCAGTGACGGTGGTGAGTGAATTGCGTAAAATTAGGGTCAAGAGTCGCGGTCGTGAGTGACAGATAACAATTTATTCTGTTAATGTTGAAAAATGCCCACTGACAGGGCCCTGAGACAACGCGAGAAAGAAAGAAGAAAGGAAGAAAGCGCATTTATTTAAACTGAACGATCCAGTCATCACAGAGCAGAGATAAACAACTCATCAAAGAGCACTCCAATTGGATTCAACCACACACACATACACACACACACACACACACACACACACACACACACACTTGTAAGTGGCCTAATCAACAGCAGACTGGGGAAACAATCCTAAGTAGCATTATTTGCCTCTTGACTCAGCATTTCTTCACTAACAGAAAGGCGCAGAGACAAATGCTCACAACAAAAGCCTGCTATTGATCCGATGCCTGCTGAATCCAATGCATACGGCAACCAGAGAAAGCCAATTTGCAGAAGTAAACAAAGATTTTCCAGTTAGGCTGTCTTAAGAAATAACAGTGACTGACTTCTGGAAAAAAAATCAGACTGAACCACCCATTTTTCTTGCAAATACTGAAGCTACCACAAGAACCCTGCAAAGAATAGTGTAGGTACTCTTGGATAGTTATGAACACATTGACATTAGTGTTAAGGTGATGAAAATGAAAATTACTTTTATGTACGGGGGTTCTACAAATAGTGCAAACCCTTTTTCAAAAATGACAAGATTACCCATATCCAAGCTATTCAAATGATGTAGAAGTTACAGTATAGAACCAATATCAGCCATCAAAAAGCAATAAAATGGATAAATCTGACATAACAACAAGACCCCAAAGCTATTAAAACAAAATATATGTATATAATGTACAGTATGCTGTGAAAAACTGCAATGAAGAGCAAATCATTTGTATCTACTTCCAAACTAAACTCATTATAAGCCAGTCATCTGTGAGCAGTATCCTCATAATTAAACAGACAGATGACAACAACATCCACAACTATTAACAATTAAGTCTTGGTAGTCACTAGTTTGTGGGGTAAAAAATATAAACGAACCTAGCATTAGCTACCGAGCATTAGCAATGTTAAAAAAAAGCTTCCGTTAGCAACATTAGCACTTGCTAGCCTGTGTTAGCCAAGTTAACATTAGCTCATTTGAGCAACATTAATGTTAGCTAGCGTTTGCAATGTTAGCTGGCGTAACAAACTAGCAACCACCTTGCAGAGGGAGATGATTGGAACTACAGCAGCATTGCCACCTAAATGCAATGGAAGGGGTGATCAAAAGCCACATTTAGTGGATTAATGTTATCAACAACACCTTTAATTCCCTCATAAATGTGAAAATTAAATGTGTTATTTTCTCACAACCAAAGGGGATTAAGTATATTAAATCTCAAAATACTCCTTTAAACTAGACCTCATAGCCTAGTAACCATAATAGATTAGCTTAGCATTCACTTAGCAATCTAGTTACATAGAGCCATTCAGTTTCTCCACCAGACAGACAAGCATACAAGTCGGCAAACTAACGGTCTGGTAGCCATCCAGCTCACCAGCCAAATATTCATTTATTCAGTAAACCAGACGACGAGCCAGCCAGTCAGTCACACAGGCAGTCGCTCAATCACCCAGCCATACATTCTGTCTACCACAAAGCAGCCTTCGTCATTTCGTTGTCAGCCAGGGACCAATCCGGCCGGCCAAAAACTCCAGTCAGAAAAGTCAACCGAATGTTTGGCGAACCAGGCATTCTCTCGTTTGGTCTCTCGGCCAACCAAATCAGCTTTTCAGCCAACATCGCTGCTGGGTTCCAAAAAAAAAAAATGAGTGCGAGCAACAGCAGACATGAGGCGCTAGAGCAAGAGAGAAGGTGAGTAAGAGGCAAAAAATCAAGATAAACAGAAAGGAAAATAAAAGCAGCGTGCCAGAATACAGCTCAGCATTCAGCATCAGAGCCAGCACATGATATAATACACACTGCATTCATTCAGTATCAGGCTGGCTATTAGAAACGGATATGTAATTAAATGTGTGTATGTGCACGCGTGTGAAGGCACGCGGCGCACACACGCAACACCACACTGGTAATGAATTTAATTTTGTCTCTTTACGAGTGTAAATGAATGTGAAGAACCAAGAGAGGTGATCATTTGGAAGACAGACAAGAGAGCTAATAGAGCAATAAACACAATAGAAATATTTCATTTTAATAATGGGACAGAATTAGCCGAAATGAGTGGCTGTAATGGAGAGTGGCGAGAGATGACACGGGAGCACCTTTGATGCACATTTTATGTTTTATGAGGCACAATGCGGCCAACAGCACTTCATCATCATTATGCACAATGCCGGTGCACACATGCCAACGCTCATCTGCATACACACACACACACACACACACACACACATACTGTATATACTGACAAGATTGAAAAAAAAGAAAACCTGCACAGCTACACACATGCGTGCATGTATAGACATGAAACCTTTGGGATATTAACTTGATATGAGATAAAGCTCTTTGAATGGCTGGTTGAAAGCCTTTTGCACCAGGCTCTCCCTGGTGCTACCGCCTTTTGTTTTATGATAAATCATGCCCTAACCCTGTGTGTGTGTGTGTGTGTGTGTGTGTGAGTGTGATAACAGAATTAAAAAACTGAATGTATCATGAAAACGACTCATCATTATGGTTTGAGACAACGTTCCAAGGGACTGCGTGGAGAGCTGAGGTGAGATGGATCGAACATGTAGTTGGACATAAAAACACAAAATTACAGGCGAAGCAGAGGGCTCAGCAAAATTCGTGGTGACCGTTAAACAGCCCTCCGGTAACGCGCACCCTTGTGTTTTTAAGTAATCCACATCTCAAAACACTCCTCATCGCTGCTATTTTTTGCAACACTCCTTATGAAGATATTTATATGCAAGCATTCTGCTTTATTGATTCACAGCAAATGTTCTGCACCAGTGGTGGGAGTAGTGTGACACTTATACAGTACAGCGCAGCATTAAGACATGCGGAGGATTCAACAACACCAGCAGCCTGGGGTTGTATCTCATATTATTTAACCATGAACACCCTCTTTCTCTAACCCAGTTTTACTTATAGTTTTATTTCTATTAGTGAGAGTCAGGAATAACCTTTTTAGAGTCTGGCAGTAAACACTTTGCAGATACATTCAATTATAATAATGTCTTTGTCTGTTGAAGAAAGATGCAATCTCATTTCATTTCCCCATGAGCATTAATACTTAGCCGATGCAAAACAGGTGCCGGTGGTTTTTCTTTTGTTTTCCATGAGTTCAGCAGACCGTCGTAGTGACAACATGCATTACTTCTGTTTTGCAGCAGTTGAAAAAGTATGTGGCTCCATTAAAGCTATCCCAATGGAAAATATAATCCTGTAAATACACAATTAAAGTAACGGAAAATTCCTGCTGATAAATTGATGTTTTGGAGTTAAAAGTACCATTTCCTGAAGTATGAAATAGCATAACATGGAACTACTAGAGTAAATCACACATTCATTCAAAATTGAGCTTAAATATACAATTTGTCATTTCTGGGGGGGAAAAAAGATAAAAGATAGATGGAGGGGTGGAGTTGGGGGCATTAATCGTTGCTCAGGCCACTTCTGAAGATAAGAATTGGGTATAGAGCCAGAACTGCTAGAGGAATAAACACCTGTGGTTGCATTGGATTCTGCTCTGATCAAGAGCCGTTTTCTGACAAGGGAGAGCTCAGAGATTACATTTTGATGACAATGTCTGTGCATGTCTTTGCTTGGGATCTTACGACTAATGTCATGTTACAGTATGTTAATCTGGCTGTTTTGGGGCAAATTAACACTTGTGTGAGTAAGCGTGACAAAGCTTTTCAACATTATGTAAAATATCTGAGTAAATGTACATTGTCACTGTCAACCACTGATGCTATGTGTGAAGTGTGGGGATTGTGCAGCTTCTGTGTACGTTCTTGTATTTCTGTATTACACATTACCACAAATTAGCAAGTATAAAGAATTATGTTATTAAATATGCTAATACAAAACTGTAGCAGATTTACAGTCTCTTATTTAAGATCGCAACCCTTGAGGGAAGTAAACGCATTTAAAATTCAGATTTCATAGCCTATTTCCTCTTAAATTTGGAATAAAATGTGCTTGTGAGGAGCTAAGAAGCTCAAAGAAGCCAATTGCTCTCACAAGCTCTACTTGATTTGATCCATCACTGCAAGTTTGTCTCCCGCATCCAAGACGCTGCTGTGCTTCAAACTACAAGCTGCTTCGACTAAGCGAATCCGACGGCTCAGTCAGACATTTCGCTTCCAGCTGATGTTGTGCTGTACACGCTGAGCGGCTCTGCCGGCAGTCACCGCTTCAACCTCGGTTTACTATGTACACTGCTGCTGACCTGCCTGACCTGCACAGATCTCACCTTCAGAAGTCGAGGTCTTGTCAGAAAACCACAGCGGTGTGTCACGACTGTTGAATGACTTTCTCCACCATTTTTGGTGATTAGCGATGGAATCCATATTTGCTGGCAGAGACTTCGTTTTCCCACAGCGAAAGAGGTTGCTGCAGCCTGCACAGTTTTCACCGCTCACAGTCTTAGCATTAGGCTACAAAGTTCTCTTGCATCTTCAATTTTCTATTGGCTCAATTAAAATGTTTCATGTTGTGGTTAGGTTTAGGAAAATATCATGTTTAGGCTTAAAGTGTCTGGTTTTGTTGCTGCAAACACACTAGATGATGTTGTGACACCCCTATGAAAAAAATGGTTTTGTTGCCAAAAACTTGACCGGAGATTTCCTGATATCTCGTCAAAAATATCCAGTGATTGCACACTTACAAATGCAGTCTTGTACAGCAGCCACTGGCTGCAACCTTCACACCTATGTATAACTCCAACATCATACCCTACCCTTCAACTACTTATATGAATGTCATCAATATGTTACATTCATAGAAATGTTAAAATATCCATGGTTTGCAGAAATGTAAACTGCCAATATTCTATACTGGCAACTGGGCTGATTTACTGAAATCTAATATTTTGTCAAGAAACTCTTTGTGAATAAAATCAGTTACTTTAAGTTTGAAAACCATGGCATGCCATGGATGTGGAACTTTTCATGTCCTCCGTTATGCAAATAAGTGGATTTTGAATTTGAAGGAATTGTCAAACATGTATTGTGAAACAAAGATGTGAAATGGTACGATTGGAACCGTCTTGTCAGTCTGCCAGAGGAAAGGCTAACGAGGAACATTTTTAATTGGGACAGAGCAAAGCATCACCCCTGGTCTAGAGAGGACTCAATAATATTGTCTGCCTCTGTCTTACATATTTTCAAAATACTTTGCAATGTAATGTAAATGTCATCAGACAAAGATGATTTAGGAAATATGAAGATCAATGGAAACAGGATATATGGAAGAAGCCATAGCTTACAAATTATGTTCAGTTGAAGAATGTTACAGAACCTTATATTTTCTTTAATATAAAGAGAAGGCAGAGGTCCCTCTGTGCTCTATTAAGAACCAGTACCTTACCTCTGGCAGCAGAAGTGGGTCGATTTAAAAGGTACAACTGAACATTTACGTTTCTGTGAACTTTATGATCTCCAGGTTGTGGAAGATGAATTTCATTTTGTTTTTTATTGTCCTTTATATTGTGATTTAAGGAGCTCTCTTTTTGAGCTCTCTTTTTGAAATCCAGTTTAAAAATCCTATTTATATATTTTGGAAATATGAAGGGGAGATTCTGTGCTGGTTGTTTAAAAATTATGTTTTTGCTTTGGCAAAATGTATAGAAAATGCCTGGTATCTGCGGCAAAGTACGTTGTATCCTATATGACAATCCATTTGTATTTGTATCCATATTTTTAATGGTTTAGTTATTTTATGATGTGTTCTGTATTATGTCACGTGGCTATCGTGGATGTAATTGTGAAATTATTATTTGATGAATATGATTAGTGTCTAATAAGCCCATGAGGGCTGGGCACCAACCATGGTGTTTGACACTTAAATAAACCAATCAATCAATCAATCAATGAAAGAGCCATGGATGACAAGGTTATTGACACTGGAAGTGCAGCTGTGGTAAATATGTAATACATAAATACATACAAAATGAAAAAAATATATATTTTAACTTACAATCTGTGTCATGAAGGAACTGATAAATGTTCAGCCTCCTCAGTCACCTTCCTTTTTAGCAGAGGCCATTGAAGAATTTGCACAAAGCTTTTGGCAAACTGTGCATTTTCATTATTTACCTTGTATGTTGTCGGCTTTGGCATAGCCTTGGAGAGCCGCTGCCGGTGGGAATTAAAAGAGCAGGCTGGTTGAATGCATGGTCGCGGGCTGCAAGGCAAGATACTGAAGAGCCATGGTAAAGGACACCAGGGAGCAGAGGTTGTATGAGGCAGTCATGGATTTCGAATCAAAAAGAAGCAGCATTTAGCTAAAATGTCAAGGTCCAGTGTGTAAGATAAAGGGGTACTTAGAGGGCAAAAGTGGAAAATAATTATTTCATTATTCATAATTATTTGTTTTCATCAGTGGATTATCACGTGAAACAAGGAATTGTGTTCCTCATTTGAATATTAGTCTTTTATAGCTACAGCGGCAATGGGTCCTTTTCTACAGAATAAGCCATGTTTGTACAGTAGCCCAGAATGAACAAAACAAACACTGGCTTCAGAGAGGGCCTTTAGCATTTTTTTTTTGTTTTAGTGGCCACAGAAGCTGCGGATTAGACGAGGGGTGTTTAGTTGGTTGCAATCTGCAATGACACCACTAGATGACACTAAATCCTAAATCCTTTAACAGCAGGATTAGCCACATTGTTATGTCATGTCTGTTATTTTTTTTTTAAACAGGGGCGGCTGTGGCTCAGGGGTAGAGCCAGCGTCTTGTTATCGGAAGGTCACTGGTTCAGTTCCCCTGGTCTGCATGTTGAAGTTTCCTTGGGCAAATAGTGAACCCCAAACTGTTCCTGATGTGCTGGTCGGCACCTTGCATGGCAACCACCGCCATTGGTGTAGGAATGCATGAATTACTGGAAGCCGCTTTGGTCAAAAACGTCTGATGAATGACCTAAAATGTAAAATGTAAATGCAGAGAGAACATCGCACAGTCATTTCAAGTCAAACACCTGCAGTTTGTCATTAGAAAATAATCCAGTGCCTCCCATTAAGCACATTTCTAGGTTTTGGTTTCATCTAAATGCCACAGAAAAAGAGATTTAGAGTGTCAAAAATAGGTATTGTATTAAAGCCAAAGTCATAAGTATGTGGGAGTAGGGGGAAGAGACAGAGAGGAAGAGAGAGAATTAATGAAAGGAACACAGATAGTGTTATTGAGGCTCTCTTTTATTCATCCTCGTGTAATATTATTTCTACAGTCTTGACGTCTTGTCAGGGTCTTCGGCTCGTTGATAACTGTGTCCACTTTTCCCACGGGGCCCATTCTAAAGGGCTTTTATTCAGCATTAGCACCACACTCTTATCTAGGGAGTACAGACGCTCACATGCACGACGCACAGGCGCTGACACAAACACACACATTTGCTCCTATTGCATTATGCTTCCACACACATTAACCGCAATGGAAACAATCAAGTTCCCACGCATGGGGGTACGCATACAGAATAGGCTTATACATGACACACATACAAACTCAACCATATGATCAAAGTAAATGGCTCCGATTATTTAGATTCTCCATAAAAAAATCGAAGCATAAGAAAATGTAACTTGGAAAAAACTGTCCTGACACAGAGCTGTCACTCATATTCTACTGTTGTTGTGACTTTGCACAGTCTAATGAAAGACAAATACAGGGGGTGACCCTGTGTGGGTTTTCATTACCATAAATGATAAAAGATATAAATGCAAATTGCAGGCTTTGTTCTCCATGAATATCTTAAAGAGACAAATGCACCCCACAAACTGAGAGGAATAATATCTTTAAAAGCATGTGAAAAGGCAACAGCACCACTGGAGAGCTGTGCTGCTGTTAAACTTCAGAACAAGAAAATGATCTCTCTGAGGAAGTGACCAACTATGGCATGTTTGATTTAAAGGAATTGTATATTTAATAGTTATATTAAGAGTTATGATGAGAATACTGATACCTTCTAATCAAAGTGTTATCGACCCTCCCACCTTAGTCACTGAGAGAATGAGAAATAAGCATTTTGGGCCCTGAAGCATTAATTAAAGTATGATTTATTTGTAATATTTATTTTCAGTTTTTTGTAATAAACATACATCCAAGTTTACTTTATTTACCAATCTAAAAGGCACATTTTCTGGAGAGATTTATCCTTATGCTAACACTTCTAACCTTGCTCGCACTAACTGACATAGGTCAACATTGCTAACGCTAATTGGCTAACATTGGGGCTGTACTGTATGTACCCAACTGAACCCAGCTCAGAAGTCAGCCATTCTTACGTTTTTTGTTTCATTTGTTGGTTGTTTTACCACAAACTGGGGTCTACCAAGACTGTTGATGCTGACAAAATACAGATACCACGTGATATCAACAGCGTTGTACGATTGGCTCACAAACCATGTCAGGAGCTGGAACTAACCTGATAAACACTGTAAAATTATTTTCCACATTTATAATAATGTCTCTGAGGAAAACAGATACTTTTATTGTGCACCTTTCTTCAAGCTTGTAGATGTGTTATTTAAGGAAGCATAAAAAATGTTGTCACCATGACGTTAAAGCATGTAGAAAATAACATCTGATAGCAATTCAAGTTGCTGTAGTGTAGGACAGGGCGAGGTGTGCTCAATCTGCAACCGCGTAGTTCGATGCTGCTACTTAAACCTACACACTGGGCCTTTAATTCACTCGTATTAGTAAGAATAACAAGCAACTAATGGTAAAGAATTCAAGGGTCAAAAGCACTTGCATTCAGCTCATGAAGAGTTTAAATGAACGCTATAGTACAAGCCTGATAAGCGCTTTCACTACACAACCGTATATCAACTAATGAAAGTGGGCTTGTCGAGGGCTTTTAAACATGGAGTAGAAGCTAGTGGAATGTGAGTTTTTTTTTTAACATAACATCGTTATTGCACACTTGACCTCAGGGTTGAAACAGGGAAAAAGGTGTGTGTGTGTGTGACTAAATGACACCGGATTTGCTTGTAGAATTAACAGTAAGAAAGAGAAAGAGCAAAAAAAAGAAAAACTACGTAAGAGTTTTTTGAGCAACCCACATGAGCACATGGGTTTGAACTCTGGGAACCGCCTGTATGTATATGTGTAGTTCAGAGTACCGTATAGAGAGAGAGAGAGAGAGAGAGAGAGAGAGAGAGTGTGTGTGTGTGTGTGTGTGTGTGTGTGTGTGTGTGTGTGTGTGTATAATTTGTTGCTTTACTGCTGATTTCTGCTCCTCTCCAGTGGTCTCCTCACAGCAGTGGACCAGCCTCACTAGCACAGAGCTGTCAATCAAAAAAACAGTTACACACACACACACACACACGGACACACGCTACCAAAACTACTGGAGTAAAGAGATTTCAGTGAGCTCCTCTCCGCTGTTATTGTCATGTTAAAGGGGTGTCTATCTAACAACAGTGATGGACATCCGTTCTGTAGCACTTTGACAAACCGGAGATGCACGTGAGGTACGTATGGCACGCAGCTGTTCAGGGCGCAGCATGTGTAGGTGAGGAGGCATGAAAATTGATGTAAATACTGACGAAAAAGCAACCAAACAACAGTCCCCTCGGTGTTGCAGTCTGTAGTTCATTGATTGCCAAAGTTCAAATTCATTGTTGATGAAAACAAACTACTGACAGCAATCAGATACTGCATCTATTGCTTGTTAATAATTGAGAGACTTCAAAGAGACATAGAGCAACATAATCTCAATATGAAATGAAGGCTTTCTTTATTTCTTTCTTTTACATCTTCTAAATGAGATTCTCTCCCAGGCCCACACGGTTGAAGTACACCCACAGCAACTGCTATAACCCCACCTGAACACACAGTCATCCATCTTCGAAATGAAATCTAATGCAGGTAATACATCCAAACTTTCGGTTTAAAACCACCCACACACATTAGCATACAGCGCATAGTGCATTTAACGACGGACTGAGGGTTAACTTATATGCTTTCATCGCTATTTCTGGCAGTCATGTTCCCAGTTGCGTTGCAATGAACCTATGCATGTTTGATCTTTTCTTTTAAAAAAACTGACACACTCTCCAAGCCAATTGCCAGAATAGATGTTGGCAATGTACGTTTACGCAAATGGATGTGTTGAAACCACTCGGTTACAGGAGTTGGAAAGAGGTGATGTTTTAGCATAAAATACCTGATAATACCATAAAATATAAAATATCCACTCGTAAAATGTTTGTCCAGGGGTGTGTCACGCTTACAAATGCTGAAACACAGTCTTGAACTGTGGTCACTGGCTTGATGGCCTTCTCGCCTGACCCCACCATCATCCCCTCCACCTCCCGACATGAATTTAAACATGTAATGTGAACTTGAAATGTCAAAATGGTATGCAGCCTACAACAGATATAAATGCCAATGTCCAAGTGGTTTGCAGAACCATTAGGTGCCAACATGTTATCCTGGGCTGCACTTTAACACCACGGACACTGCATCGAGGTATGGACTATCTTCAATCTTCAGACTTTTTTTTTTTTTTTTTATCTAACTGCCTTTACAGACTGCTTAATCAATGGACTGAGACAATATAATTTTAACTTTTAATAGTATACAGCTGTAGGATAGGGAGCATAAATCGACCTGATAAAATTCCTCCAGGCCTTGAGAATTCAGCTGATCAAGCAGTGTCTCCTATAATTGTCTCAGTCATAAGAAAGATATGTGGGGTATTCTGAGATTACAGCAATCTAATAGCTGTTTTCCCCCCCATTTAAAAGTCAACTGAACAAAGCCCTGAAATAAGAGAGAAAGAGCTGAGGGAGGTAGCAGAGCAAAAGGCAAAACCTTTTCACTGTTGAGGTCACAGACTCAAATAGTCTCGTCTTTTATTCTTTTACATTGTCTTGTTATTCAGATGTCATCTGATATTTGGCCTAACAATTGATTTATATATTGCCAATATTAAAAAAACATCAGTATCAGACTTATTTTGAAGAGTTACGGTTACGTAAGCGTGCTCTTTTAAGTTTCTGGCTACTGTAAACATTAAACTTGCAGTATGCCTTTTCACTCCAGGAGAATAATTGTTTTTATTTCTTCGCCAGTGGTCGTTTGCATATTTAACCTTCTTTCCCCACTCCCTCTTCCACTCCTCGGTTTATCATGTCAAATCAAATCAGACCGTGAACGGCAAACAAGTCAGCATTCCATTTACTTAATGAGTGATGCTGATGGCCCACTTCCATGTTAATAAAACTCATATGCTAATTATTGTTTTGAGCCAGTTAATTAAAAATAAGTGTGCTAACAAGTGTTTATTTACGGTGTTCATCTGAGTCTAAACAGAAGGCCCAGAGCACGCTCACGGGTCAAAAATAGTCTATCCTCATTAGACAAAGATCCGTCAAACTTTAATGTGGTCACACTGGTCAGTCACAAGACCTAACACGCAGGGTGAGGCTGCTTTTTGTTCTGTGTTTAAAGCTGCAGTTCAGTTTCCATTTGCTTAACTTATTCATTAGTGGATAAACAAAAAAACGCACTAATTTATGTCATTTGTTTTTGTTTTCATTATAGTTAGGTAGATTGGTGGCTTGTATATATTTGCACTGAGGTTTGGCTCTGTCAACATTCATCTTCTGGGCTGTTCTAATGAGATTAAATAGCATTTCTTATAAATACAGAAACAGAATGGATGAATATGTCGAGCGCAGCCATCAGTGAATTCTTTTCACTGCCCTGGATACTGTAGATTTGCCCTTAAAATATGAACATTTGACTTTTTTAACATATTTACCATTTATTAATCCTGTATTTTCCCCTTTAAGATACATGTTTCGATCTGTATTCTTCACATTAGTTTTAAGCATACCTAATTGAATTTTATATATATTCTTTAATCCTTTCACCTTTGAATGCATCACTTTCTGTCTTTATAGTCCACTTAACGACGATAACGTTCTTGTTAGAGATATGGATTTGAACGATTTCACTGTCTCAACTGACAGATAACTCCACTTTTTTTTTTACCACAGAAGACATTACTGGGCTCTCCTCCCATCAGTAAATGGTTCTCGATCAGAGCAGAATCCAATGTGATTCTGGTTGTTTATTCCTCCAGGAGGTCTGGCTCTGCACTGCTTTCTATCAAAGCTAGTCTGCTCTGATTAGCTGAGCAGTGGTTATCCCCTCTATTCCACCGAGCCCTCCTGACATAACACTTGGCAAATGTCTTTTGTTTTTTTCACCCCAACTGCTGCAACACTCTGAACTCTATGCCCTTACTTCCTGCCCCTCTACATATACAGTGCATCGCTTCACTGATTGCTCTGAGCATTGGAATTAGACATACATTTTGGTGTGCTGAAGTGTTCAATATGAAAACATCCTCAAGAAACTGGACTGGAATGAACACATATCAATTCACATTTAGTATTTACCTGTTGCCATGTTGCTATATTTTTCTTTGTCTGTTGTCTTCGGAATAGAAGGTAAGCATAGGAGGAGACGGGTACCACTGGATATGGTTTTATCATAAGGTATGTCTGATAACCTGTCATTGACGTCAGAGGCAGAATGGAACTCATTTTACAGTGTAGTGATGTGAATAGTGCGCCGAATGCATACATTTGAAACACGAGGCCAGTGCATTTTCAAAACGTGATTATGGTAATCACCATTGTTACCCTTAATTGCAGCATAAAGGCCAAAGTATACAGAATTAACAGCATGTTATTAAGGTAGCGATTATGGAAATTAACACAAAATTACAATCAACCCCAGATTGTGTGCTGTACGCTTTGATCTGCGCGGCGGCTGCATCATTCATATGTGAGCCCGCCTCTCTATTGTGCGTTTCTGTGTGTTGGACAAAATTTTTTTGAGTTTTTGATGAGATGCTTTTGTGTTTGGTGGTTGAACTTTCACACCCAGTGTGGGTTTGCATCTGTTCGTTCAGTGTGTGCACACATGCGAGTGTACAAAAGTGAGCGTGTGTGCCTACTTCCGTCTGCTTGTGTGTTTGTGAATTAGTGATGCAGCTAACAGCGGTATTAACTGCTACGCTGAGCCCCAAAAAAACCAAAGGCCACATAGGGAGAAATAAAAGCCCTAAGAGAACAATCATTATGAATCCAGCAATGAAAACACCAGTGTGTGCCAATCCTCAGTTCAGTTCTCTGCATTATTCATTCGCTGACAGCAAAACAAATATTAACATATCAAATATTAACATCAATTCCCCTGATACATTCATACCACTCCAGAACTAAAAAGGGCAATTTAACGCCACATTTGAAACTCAAGTTAAAGGAATATATTCATGTCAGCACAGGAGAGTTATGGAGGATTTCACAGAGAACACCAGATAGATGATTTGCCATAACACTGTTTGGTCAATTTGCCTGTGGACGCTAAATTTGCCTTGAACCTAGTTAAATTTAATCACATCACCTTCGATTTCACAGTAATTTCTTTGGGAAGAATCTCAAAGATATAAAAAAAAAATGGGCCAGGACTCAGTAAATCGACACTTTCTCTGATAATGAACACGATGCTGATTTCATTACCAAGCATATTTAAAGGAAATGTTTTGGTTTTCTGAAAGCTCAGAAATCTCATTTAGGTGTTAATGCTCCAAGAAGATTTTTTCCCCTCGAGGTTTTTGAATGATAAAAAGGTTCCATTTGGTGTAATTTATCCTCAAAGACATTGCCAAGACAGTAGCTGATCACATAAGACAGTCGTGATAGGTAAAAGCCTGTTTTTTAAACCACATTTCACATCACAATTTACATGAATTATGAGATCAAACCTTCAAATCTCTGTGTGATTTTCAAACACTGAGGCATCAACCATCTGAGGTACAGGTCAGGTCCCATGACTCTTATTATATTCTGATACAATCACTAATTAACCAAGACACAATACAAAACAAGCTGTTTCTGCAGTACAATAACAATCTGTAATGAGAGCTGTGAAGTAGGTGCCGTCTTCGCTTTCATTGTGTCTCTTTGGCACCAACGGGATTATTTTCTTAGTCTGCTGGTCTTTTGTTTCCCTGCTGATCACCAGGAGACATCAGGACAAAAAGAGGAGATGACCTTTCGCACCCTATTATCCAAAAAATGACAACGATTCATACCACACTCAAGGGGAGGTTTTGCAAATGTTTCTACTTATTGTCCGTCTTTTTATCTCGAGTCTGACAGGACT
The DNA here is from genome assembly GCA_903131615.1 of Diplodus sargus. Taxonomy (NCBI): domain Eukaryota; kingdom Metazoa; phylum Chordata; class Actinopteri; order Spariformes; family Sparidae; genus Diplodus; species Diplodus sargus. The sequence continues at coordinate 4,505,918 of CAEMYA010000083.1, read as the reverse complement.
GATCCACAGTTGCATTAATTTGTACCTGATTAGTATAAAACTGTATAAAACTCTTTTTTTCTTTTTTTTTAAACCTTGCTAGTGGCATGGCTTTAGGCATTGGAGTGGTGGTTGCTTGCTTCTCCACATTGATCCAGGGCTAAAGATCTCAACACTATCTGGTGGATTACCATGAAGTTTGGTACAGGTATTTTTGGTTCTCAGGATGAATCTGACTTACTAGAAGTGGCTCCACCTCAAATGCTGCCATGGGGGTCACATTTGGGATTTCGGATGGAATGCCTTAACATTTAATTACTGGATAGATTGCTGGAGGAAACTTTTTACCAGGTCACTCATTCCAAAACTTTGAATTATAACATAAACGTTCAATTTGTAAGATAAATGATTGTTTAGTCTCATGCAATCATTATCTTACAGACTAGCAGATAAGCAAGTCTTCGCAGGCCAACACACTGAACTAAGATGGTGAAAATGGTAAAAAAAAGTGTTAGTGTTGTCACTGTGACAATGTTAACATGCATTTAGTAATTAGCTCAAAGTACAGCTGTTCCAAAGTTCAACCTCACAGAGCTGCTAGCATGGCTGCATACTCATTGCATTGCATTCAAGCGCCACAGTATATAAATGAAAAGTGGGCTCTCGACTCGGTTAAGTCAAATTTGCCATCATATTCACAGAAACATGGCAGACGAGAGTAAATGTTAGGTTGGTGATTGGAAACTTTTGATTCATTTACACGTACACAAACGTTGCTCACATGTAATGTGTAATATGGTGTCAGTTTTAATTATTGATTAGCATTAACCGTGATTAAAAGTCAGGATAAGCAATTTTAGTGGTTAAAAGAAACTATACTGGTGTAGAAATTGTACTGGTGTAGCATCTTTAACCACGACTTTGTGCACACCTAAAGGCTCAGGAACACACTGAAGTTGGAAGAATGACTTCCCAACATGGACAATGGAACCATACAAGTAGCATGTGAATTCGATTAGTTTGGATTTGAGAGCTCTTTAGGGTTTCTGTTTTGTTGCCCCATTTACTAAAAACTAAAATGCTTTCCCAGGCCCGTGTGTAGGGTTAGGGTTAGGAAACACAGGCCCACACAGGAAAAACAGGTGGCACAGAGGTATGTACAGTTTTGCATGTAAAAAATGTATCGGAAGCTCAAACAATATACAAGACGGTGCCTCTCAATTTGATGTAAATCGCTAACAGAGAAGTGACAATTGCATTCCATCGGAGTTTATAACGGAGACATATTTTCATCCCATGTGTTAATATAATGCGCCTCTGTTATGAGATTAATATTACAGTGTTGCCAGGTGCTGAGGAAACCTGTTGAGTCTGCCGTTCAGTCTATCTCCTCTTCAGCTTTCTCAGTAGTCTCTTACAGAGTCTCCTCTCAGTCTGCGAACACTAGCTAAATCCATCACCCAGCCTCGCTCAGTCTCTCGTATCCCCATCTGCCGCAGTACCTCGGCTACAGGGATCAAATCCACAGGTTTAATTGTCTCCTGCCCTTTGGACGTATCCCTGCTCCCAAACTGGCAGGGCGTCTGCGGGATTTAAGAAACCCTTTACCCTTTTAAAACATTCATTCATAAGGGCAATGTTTAAGCCACTCTGTGACATCCCTTGGACATCTGCAATATGGCTCAGCTTAATACATTATTTAATCCCTCCATTATGATAAGGATAACACAGATAAGACAGACACTGAGTGGCAGAGCAGTGAAAGGAATGGGGGAGGAGGAGATGGAAGCGGAAGCAAGAAAGGAAGGCCTCGACCTGACATGTTACAGGCTGGTTTGACCCTCTTTGATAGCACCGGTGTAATGTTTGACCCCTGATGGAGAAGAAAGAGCTCAATATAGGGTTGGGGATGGGGCGCGAGGGGAACGAGTGAGAGTGGGAGGACCTGTGTTTGACATGAGTTTGACCCCTTTCAGGGAGTAATTGGCTACAGCCACTTTTTACACCGCCAGCTGAAGGTGGCGAACATGCAATGACAATAGGCAGTATCGGAAAAAAGAGACTTGTGAGCATGAGAGACAGGCAGTGAGAGATTTAAAAGAAATCTGCAGATTACTGAACTATCGGGCTTAACTTTCTTCTCCTGTATCTGATTTTATTGGACCAGTTCAGACAATCAGACTTCGGAGACAAGCCAATATTGAATCTACTCAGGCAGTAAGAAAGGGTTCGTAATAAAAAAAGAAGGCTCAGTCGATGCCATATCACCCTGAATTCAGAAATTTCCCAGTTCATATCATGGATTTTCTCAAAAAAGCAAACATGTGAAGTCTTCGATTAAATTGATAAGATAAAGCTGTACTTAAATAGTTGTTAGTTACAATTTTTGGAAGTTTTCGTACCATTTTTTGCTTCTTTTATTACTATGAACCAAGAAGTCAGACATAATGACCATCATGATCATTTGATGACCTGTCTTCCAGTCAATGCATAAGGAAAACCTAATGTCACTCCAGGGATTGACAGCTATTCATACTGCACTTCACTGCATTTGAAAGCGTTAATTATCTTCTCTAATAATAACAAAGACCTAAAAAAGAACCTGTTGTTCTTGGGCATCATTAGTCAAGCCTCCAACTTGACCTCATCTCTCATTAAACAAAATGATGGACAAATAAGCAGAAGTTGAAAAAGAGGCATCTTCTTTTACTTCAGCTTTAGCCACTTTTAATGAAGACTTGCTGAAATGCACGGACACAAGCGCAACACATCGGTTTTCACCCTTTCTACCCACATTTAAATGATGTTACCATGGTAACCCAGTTGCAGATCGTGGATAACTATTCAGGGCATAACTAGCTTGTAAGGGGCCGTGATCTGCAGCTACATCGAACAAATTTCTGCGGTTTAACGTTTGAAGTCATACATGCCACTTCGACCATCACGAGCGCACAAGTACAAAACACACAGGTCAAATCAATAAGCGAGAGACGAGAGAGAGTTGGGGAGGAAAGAGGGGGGTCAACGTTGACGTTTGCAAAGCAGGAGAGAGAAAATGAGAAAATGTTGAAAGGAGGGTTAACAGGAAGAGTAAGAGGTTGCTGGAGTGAAAGAAAAGCAAAGAAAGGAGGTAAACCCAATGAGTATCTTGTTACAATGCAATGTTTTGCTGAGAAACCTTGAGTCCTGGCATTCATAAAGATTCAGATTGAAACGCAACACACTGTCGCAGACCGAAGTACACGTCCTCATGGTAATGGCCCTCCCTGATGGCGGCCCAGCTGCCAGAAGAAAATATTGGCAACATTCCCACAAAACACTGATATGTTCACTTTTCAAGTCATTCGTTCTATAATCATGAAAAATTGTCCAAAATCTAACCAGACCATAAGCACAGCATTGTCACAACATACAAACATACATTGCAAAATGTGTTCAGGCTATTGGGTTGGGTTGCAGATGGCAGCACCCCAATCCGATCGAGCATCTGTAGGACATGCCAAATCAAGGCCATCTTGCAAACCCATGGGCTCAAAGGATCTGCCAACAATACCCTGGTGCCAGACACAAGAGGCCCGTAGAGTCCTGTGTTTATGCTACGACAGGTCACAGCCAAGTTTGATCCACAATGGATACTCCATGGATCAGACTTTTTCCAGAATATCCTATGGATGCTTGATTTGGATCTGGGAAATTTGGAGGCCAGGTTAACGCCTTGACTGCCTCATAGTCAAAATTTCTTGGGTCGTTCCTGAGCAGCTGTTGTGGTGTGGTAAGGATAGTTGTTCTGCAGAATGGACCACTGTCATCGAGGAGTGCTGTTGCCATGAAGCGCACTTGGTCTGCAACTGTATTTGTGTGGGCGGTGCGTGACAAGGACCAGAGGCTTCCCTGCAGAATATTGCATTGTAGAAAAAATTATCAACTTGTTAGTGCTTTTTAATGTTGGGGCTGATCAGTGTAAATGTTGATACGGCTTCAATAAAGTGCATCAGTGATAATACCAGTATTTACAATACCATTATGCACTGACTGCTACAACACTTGATGATTCTCTGTCACCTCCCGGTATCTGAATATCCCCCGGGGTACTGGATCATACTTGTGCAACTTGAACCATGCTGCCTGGCGCATGGGAGAGAAGAGAAGGATGTATCAAACAGGAGAGGGAGCCCAGGAACTGGAGGGCAAAAAGTGATGAGATGCAGAGTCGAAGAAAGACAGCGAGGCATGAGGGAGATAGACAAGGGGCGAGAACGACAAAGCCACGGAAGAATGAGGAAATGAGACAGAAACAGATACAGCATGGCAGAGAATAAGCAAGGTGGCAGGAAGAATGACAGAGATTGAGGAAGAGCGCGAGGAACGCAACGGCGGACGAATGAACAAGCAAGTGAGGACGGAGGAGGAAGAGGAGGAGGAGGAGGAGTGTTGAGAGGAGAAGACGTTGGCGGTGTACAGATTTCTCCTCCATTACGTTCTGAAAAGAGAGAAACAAGGGATGCAAGGCAGAGATAAGAGGAAGTTGATTAAAGAGGCACTGCCAAAGAAAAGAGGCCCTGTATTTAGCATTCTCCTGGCACTGCGGAGGCTTATTTTCATGTCCTAGTTTGTCAAAATGAGAGGGAGCCAGAGGGTAACGGCAGAGGAGACACAGGCAGCAAGCGCACAGAGATAGTCATGTTATGTGATTGAGACAGAGAGAGGGAACAAATACAAAGCAGACTGAGGCAGATATCGAGAGAATGAGAGAGCTCTTCATTTAATTATCAAACCCTTAGCATGGTTTCTCCACCACATGCCACACTTCAAGAAATGAAGTGTAAAATCACATTGTTACATGCAGATGTTGACAATTACATAAGACTAAAAGAAGAGACATGCTGCTCTTTTTCTTGCTCTGCCAGGATCTCATTTGTGATGACTATATTGAGTATATTGAAGCGTCGGTATGGCTTGGCAGGGAGGTTTTATCACAGCAGAAGAGGGAGGTGTGTGGTCGTCAACATGGTTTTGATTACACTTTCAGCCAGAGAGAAGGTTTCGAGCCCGGGGCTTATATCAACCACATCTTATATTTACTCCTCTTTTGGGTGTTTTGTTTGTAATTTCAGTTTTATCCTTATTTGTACCAGTATCAAGAACCTTTACTCCCCTCCTTTCCTAAAAGTTATGTTCATACACAAGTTGTTTGGATTAGCAAACACTGCCCACACCACTTAGCATATTTTAATCAACGTAAAAAGGGAAATGATTATAAAACTTTCTGCAAACTTTTCACTACCAATGCATTTCACTGCTCTTGGAAGCTGATTAACATCTTTATATTCAGGCAACTCAATAAATAACATTTTCATAATATAACCCAATGAATTCAAATGGATTCTTTGCAGTACTTCTGTTTAAAAGCCTCTCAAAGTCGGCTGTTAGCCTCAAATATGGATACATGGCACATTTTCATTTTCAAGGATATTTGAAAATTTGAAATCATATAATGAGAATGTCGGCATTTAATATTTAGGATGTATTACACCTCTGTGCATGATTTTTTTGTTCGGCTTGAAACTAAAGTGACAAAATGAACTCATTTGGATTCTGAAGCAGTCGGATACAATAAAACAGTAATCCAACCAAGCAGTGAAATCTGTGAGGACTTTGCTGGAGCTGACTGAAGCCATTTTCCCAAATGAACTCTGAACAATGTCAGGAGAATCTGAAGTCTGGATGTTCTCTGGATTTGGCTTTTCACACATGTAATACACAACAGGAGATGTGTTCTCACTCGATTGGGTATTGGACATTGATACTTTTATGGCTTATGCTGAATTGCCTCAATTAAAAAAAAAAAAAAAAGAAGTCATTTGATACCGAATTTCAATAGTTAGGGAGTTAATCTCATCAGCGTCAGTGAGCCAATAAGCATTCAGCATGCTTGTTGTGCTGAGATCTAATAGGGCTGGCTGGCTCAAGACTAAGCAGGGAAAAAAGTTTATGCCGTGAGACGGGGCTCACCGTTTGTATGTCCTAATACAATCATTTGTCAAAATGGATTTCATAAAATCACTCAGGAAACAGTGCTGAAGTCAAAGTATTGGTAACGTTTTTGAAATCCTTAAATGACACCGAGCCTTAGCTCTGAGCGACAGAAAATACTCTGCTACGCTCACACACTCACTTGCTGTGCAGGACAGTGCCCTGCTCTATTTACAGACACAGGCTCAATGGGACACAGACTTTGTACCAGAGCGCTGGCGGGGTTAAGTCCGGGCCAACTGATTTGGATATTTGCGTTCACACTTGCAGTTCCTCGGGGCGATCTGTAAACAATTCCAGGGTAGCAGTGCATGGACTTGACACTATGATCTCACAGGAGTATCATAAACAGGGCTCGACAGTGCGAGTATTTTGTTCACATTTGCTGCTAAAAATAGATACGCCAGTGAGGAACACTGAAAAAAAAAGGGTCTGTACAAGCATTGGTGTATTAAGAGACCATAAGCTATGAGTTAAGATCTGTTGGAGTCCCTTAAACAATAGGGCAGTGTGAAACTGTGTGATTGTGGTTAATTTTATGATATGACTGAACACACACACACACACACACACACACACAGTTTATGAGCACTTTCCTGACTTCGTAGGGGTCAAGGGTCATCACCTGGCGTACGAATGAACCATTAAGGCACAAAAACTACAAGTAATGGGGTGAATAGTGGGCGTTATTCATTTTCTTATAAGCTATTTTCCTCATTTTGGCAGAGTCTGACCAACTTGAAGATCACAAGGAGGAAATGTACAACCAAGCAGAATAGCTCATTTTTGCTTGGACAGCAGGAGTCACAGACCAGCAAGCGTTACAGCTGCCTTAGTGCAACGTGACGGGGATGCTGGACACAAACTTTGCTCCTCGCTGTCTAGGTACTGGACTTTGTTTTCCTAAGTATAAGGACCTTTTCCTCCCAAACATATCTGGCAAAGTAAATTTGTTATATATAACCGTAGTGTGTAGGAGATCACTTCTGTTTTACCCCGCTCTTATCCTCACCCCTCTCTCAAATCCCCCCCATGCTTCCGCTCATCTTTTCTCCCACCTCTACTTTACTCCATCATTTCCATTGTAGCAGCTCCTCTGTCCTCCCCTGTCGCTTCCCCCCGCCCCTCCCTTCCCTCCGTGCAGCCTGTAGGTGGCATAGAGGCATGTAAATTGGCACAGAGTGCAAGCGGAGTGATCTGAAAACCCATTTCTGCTCCACAGGCGCCGTGAAAGACTCCGCTGTCATATCCCCTCCGTTCCACCGCACTCCTCGCGGCTTTCACTACGACCCCCCCCTCCGCCGCTCATCCCGTCCTCTCCTCACTCCAATTATCCGTTTTAACTCCGTCCATTTCTCTCCTCGTCTTCGCCCTCTTTAGCTCCACTTTCTCACTTGGCATTGACTTTTTTTGTCTCTCCTTTCTTAGTCACTCCTTCATCATTCTGCTCCTTAGTTCCACCCTCCTCCTCTCCTCCTCTGTCCTGCCCTCTCCTCTTTGTGCCGGTCATCAGATTATTCCGTTGCCTCCCAGGCAGCATGTATTTTTCTATCCATTTCTACGCATGGACAGGGGAAGAGGAAGGGCCATTGACAGAGATTATGTAGGCATATTATGTCATGAACCAAATAGTTGAGTTGGGGGGGGGGGTTGTATAGGCCTGCCCCTAACGTTTAGCCCGTTCCCTCTGTTTTGTGCATTCACGCCGGGGGGGCACTGTCTTCCTAATTCCTGTTTGGATAGAGGTGAAAGGTGAAGTGCCAAGGCTACATGGCCCAATAGTCTGCTTTTTGACATCTTTCAATGCTCTTCCCCCCTTTTGGCACGTGGCATATGCCGCTCAAAATTTAATTAAAGTCCAGCAGTGAAGTTGCTGCACCTCACCGCTCCTCTAATATCATTGCAGATTAGCAGGGTAGGAGCACAGGTGGCTAATGTTGGCCTAGAGCACCGCCAGGTAATGAAGTAGTGTTCTGCTTTATTTGACGCCGCGATTGATAGCATGAAGTTGCGTATGAAATGCGAGCCTCCACGATTTTCCATCTCCGTCAAGTGAATGGAGAATGACATTGAGATAATAGCAGAATTACAGCAGTAACGCCAGAGAAACACTGCAGCTAAAGACGACATATTGTCAATGTCCGGTTGCGTCTGATGATGGATAAGGGTCTGTCCCATTTCAAGGGGGGTTAAAAACAGATTAAGATTAAGACAATTTCTTCTTTGCCACTCTTATTATTGATGTTAAAGGGGACTGCTTGTATTTTTAAACCCGGGCCTTGGTTTTGGTGGCCCAACAAAACAAAACACGTGTCTTTGCGAAAGGAGATGTCTCACTCTGAACTCTAACAAGAGGTATGTTGTCGCAGGAAGATGGAGACAGAAATGTGAACAGTGTGGGAGAGAGGAGTTTGGAGTTTACTGAGAGGAACACCCGGAAAGAATATATTTTTCAAAGTCACGGCTGATTATTTAACTGATTTCACCGTCTAGATGAGGCAACAAGTATCAACTGACCTCTCATGAGATGAGTGTGTGTTTGTGTTTACAAAAAGGATCTTACAAATATTTTAACAAATCTAATTCTGTAAGGAATCATTTTGTAATGTTGCTGGCTGAGGCCTGGACTGATTCCAAAACCTTAGTTAAGTATGTATCATTTAAACACCAATCGATCTAAATAAAAGGCCCAGGTTTAAAAATACCAGAATTTCCTTTTTACTGGTGGCGAACAAAACTCAATGCTTCCTGTTGAAAGGAAGACTTTTAATTTGAAAGTTCTGGAGAAAGTGAGGAAGTGAGGAAATTCTATTAAAAAAATTGAAATAATTCAAAAAAAGGCCAGATTCTATCTGCTGCTGTGGCTCCCAAGGCTGACTTATCCATTGTTTGGTTTTGGTATTTTAATGGGATTTGTTGACGATTATAAAAATATCTGTAAGTAGAAATAAGAAAATGATTGTCTAGCGGAGCCGAGGAGAAGACAGGAGGGTTAGGAAAGCGGCGGGCTGGGCTCAGAGAAGAGGAAGTCGGTTACCTCTGGGTGCTACTGCTGGAGTGGAGCTGTGTTTTTGAGTTAACGAACAAAGTTGACAACAACGAGCCACCGAGCAAGGCATCACATGGGTTCCTCCTGCACAGCTCCCTCCTCCCCTCTCACCTCCTTTCTTTTTCTCACAACTTTGTCACCACCTCTCCTTAATCTTTACCCTCCTTGCTCCCTTCCCTCCTTTCCTCCACTGCCAGCTCTGCACCTCTATGTTCGCTTCCCCTCCCTCCCTCCCTCACACCGTGCATGTGATTTCATCTTTCATCTCCTCTGCTCACCCTTTCCCCTCCCTTCTTTCTCTCTCTCCCGTCCGCTTGCCTGCCCGCCCGTTTGTTCGCTCTCCCACCACCTAATGGGGTGCTGTTGCTATGGTAACGCGGGAAGAACATGCTTGCATTCCAGTGTGAGAAAGACGAAAGCTTGCAAAGTGTCTCATTCTCTCTCTTTTTTTTCCTCAATGTCTTCTGTCAAACTCAAACGCACATTTTGCATGAATGGGCTGCGAAAGCAGAGACATCACATGGCGTAGGAAGAGAAGGAACAGTGAGAGACGACAAAGCCATAGACCCAATATTGATTAATACGATTATAAATAATTGATGACAGTATTAAGTTGTATGAAAAGCATAAATAAAATCATATGTGTGAAATTTACATACAGATTATGCTCATACATGATTTGAATACACACACTGCACATCTGGTACATAGGTAATTAACAGACAGCTGTTTCTCCGAACTGATGGCAACATACAGAAATACACAGACATTTATTATAATTTCAAGAGTGATTCAGAAGATTTGGAAATGTATTTCTATCATCTCGTTCCTTTAGACGTGTTCCTGCTTAATGCTTAAGGTTTTGTCATTTCTTACCTCTTCAATGAATTCAGCTCAGTCTGTGTACACATTTCTATTGGCAATTAAAAAGAGGTAAAACTGTGATTACTCGTAGGTTTTAATCTCACACTCGCCCACTGTTTACTCCATTCGTTTAAGTTTCGCCGGCTGTGGGTGGTAAAGAGGGATTTAGCCGGTGTTTGTCAGAGCAGTTCATTCTCATTCCATTTTGGGGAGGAAAAATAGTTCCAGTGGTTCCTTTCCTGAAAAGGTAAAGCAGCTTTGCTCCAAAACTACAAATTTGGATATTACTCAGATTCCGTCAGTCAACCTGATCCTATTTAATAGCATTATCAGTGAAGAGGAGGGCCACAAATGTCTGATTCATTGAAGTTGTCTACTCAATGTGTAGTTTGATCCAGTGTCTAAAATGTTTGCACATTTATCAAATGCCACATACACAAGGATAGTTCATCCAAGTATATATAGTTGAGTTCATCCAAATCAGACTGGTCTGTTATAAACCTTTTTGACTGCCTGTGATTACTATTTTTGCTCAGGTTAATGGTGTGTGGGAGCATTTCCATTGCAAAGGTAAATGACAGACCTGCATCTTTTCCAAAACACCATTTCTTGCCTCTCTTCACCCATCTTACAATGTCCTTTATTCTTCCTCTAATGCTTTTCTCTCTACTTTTTCTACCAGCTTTCTCAATACCATAGGGGAAGAAGTCAACCGAGCTGGAGAGAAGGGAAATTATAGCTCTTTTCTCTCTGAAAGCAAGAACAACACAAACAGTTCTTGACACAATGAGGACGACAAAGTCGATCATTTTGTTGACTTGGCCGTTGCACAGCCCATCTTCAGAAAAAAAACAAAAAAAAACAACCATTAAAGTCAACTGTGAAAGCAGCTTACTGAGACCCACATTTACGTATTCTGGTTGGGGCGACTGGCCTCTAGAGACTGAAGTAATTATTCCGGCAGCAAAGGAGGAAGTCAGGCAAAATAATATAAAGAGCGACACATCTGCATGTGGAGGAGGTTTGGGATGGATGGTTTAGAATTTGGACCAGCAGAACGCTGTTCATGTCCAGTGAGAGACCAAAAGTCAAAGGATGAGTTATCTTAACTGACAAAGTTAAGTTACCTCACGTACATAGACATAACGTAAGTCATGTCCACAACTTCATTATCTTTGTGAATGGGGTAATGTAGTTATTTGAACCCAAACCACAATGTTTTCCTAAAAGTGACCAAGTAGTTTTCTTGCTTAAACCAAATTGTGAGTGTACCATGAAGGTCCGGTATGCTTCACCGGTACGCTGCTTGATGTCTCTTTAGAAGTCACGGGCTATTGACCTGTTCAGACATTAAGGTGCAGTATAAGGATAAGTTGAGACTACAGTGCTTTAAAAAAATAAAGAAGAAAAAAAAGTTATTTTATTTCTATCTGTCATGGGGAAGATTTTTCTGTCGTTCCATCAGCTGTTTCATCAAACATGTCATGCAGCCACAAGAATGTCAGCTAATGTTAAAATAATGCCACAGTTTAGATTATCAGCTCCTGTCATCTGAAAATGACAGGAGCTCGAGGCTGGAACAACTCTGAGGCGGGAGCATTTTTCATGTAAATGAACTCCTTGTTGGCGCTACGGATGGCAGCCATGGTGAACTGATGTACTTGTTTGTAATTCAGAGGAAAAATAATTAATATGATAAATTAATTCCGTGAAAGCCAATTTAAGACTTCATCAGGGACACATTTTTCAAACAATATTTCAGCAACAGCTGAAAGGGGTTTATTAAAGCCTTTGTCGAGACACAGGGAGCATTTTTGGGTCGTTGAAAGATTTCTTTCTACCACTTTTCTGTCTGACACTTCTGACACATGCTGATGGAGCGCTGGTTCTCCCTGAGGCTTTTCACACCACAAAATGGACCGCTATCACCAACATTTTTGACTTAAAAAAAGAATATCTATTAATGCAGGGCAGATGGACACTGTAAAGGAACTCAGTTAACCCTCTTTTACACAAATGATTCGGCATTCTTGCGGATAATAATTAATTCATTGTTAATCAAACAACCTTAAGGTGGCCATTGTAATTGATATTTAATTTATCTATTCTTGTCACTAACAGTGTCACCAACTTCGTATTTTTGATTTATTGTGCAGACTACCACCTGAAATACAACATTATGTTTTGAGGAAGGCTGTCTAGACATTCCTCTATTCAGTGAGTCAGTGTGATCTTGACGGCTGTTGGTCAGATCGTTTACTTCATCATAAGCACCAGTGCAATGCTTTAAAAAACACCACCTTACAAGTAAGAGTCCTGTCGATGGTCGGCTGCCTGCCAATTTCAGATCCGTCGGTGAGTGTCTAGTTGTGGCGCCACACCATTTCAAGTAGTCAGACCTTTGTCAGCATGTTTTGGGCTGAGTGAGTGTGTTGAATAGGCAGTGGAGCAAGTCAGTGAGAGAAATCACTTTGATTGGCTGTTTCAGCTGAGCAAATCGGTACACGAGAAGAACACATTTTAAAAAGTGCAATCCTCCCTGAGCCTGTTGCTGTGGCATCCGTTTCTGCCCACTTTTCAGCTCTGCCTCAGCTATTCGCACCTGTTTATCAGACATATTCTTGATTAGAAGTGGCTATTAGCAAAAGTGCTGTCAAACGCCACTTTATTATAATAACGTTTTGTATGTCAGTAGTCGTGAGGTTTCCAGATAATGGTTCATTTTATTTTAATGCTCATCTCGCCTTGCGTTTCGGCTGCCTTTGTGTCTTTCACAACTTTGTGATGGCGCTACCCTGCCCTGATTAGTTTCACCTGTCCCTCATTAGCCTTTCCTCCATGGTGTATTTATATCCCTTTTAAGTGCTGGTTCATCTTTGTACAATGTGGCAACCATCCAGCCATCCATAGTGTTTATTTTCCACGACATTTTTGGATATCGGCCTGTTTTTTTAAAATTACTTTACAAACAACAAGCAACAAACTACACGATTTACATGTTGCTTCTTTAGATTCTGATATGATGATATGATATATTTGAAGAGAAGTGCTGTTGTGTACAGGGTATCTTGTCTTTTCTGTGTTTTTTACTCTTGGCTCCTGTCTGATAGTTGCTAGACTTCTTTGCCTGATTACCTTTATCTGTTTTTGACCCTTTCCTACCATCATGTCAGCCTTTTGTATCTTTGGATGTTGTGCATCAAACAAATTAACTGCCTTTGCTCTGCATCTGGTGTATGCAGTGAGGTCCTATCTCTTGTTTTCCAGTTTGCCCTGCCTGATAACTGTAACACTAGTTTAATCCTAACACACTGTATTTGATATGGACATAACAGTAAAAAGTGCTGTCTTTCCCTTTGAAAAGTAGCAGAGCAGAAGTATGAAGTAGAATAAATTTGAAATCCTTGTAAAGTGCAGTGCAAATATATCAAAAAACAGTAACTGAGGAAATGTAATTACAGTCTAATGTATGCCCAACTTCATCCAACCTTTTTGCACACAGTACAGTGCACCAATCAACAAAAGGAGATGGGAGGTGCGTTTGGATACAGCCTATCACCCGTCCCTAAAAGTTACAGGCGGTTGGTGCAATGCAGATCAATTAAGGTGGGGCAATGGAAGGAGTGATGGAAAGACGAGCGGAACAGTGCGTAACAGATGTTAAAGAGTGGAGAGATTGAGAGCAATAAAAACACTAAAAACCCACGACGAACACAGACGCGTGATGGCTACTCGATAATGGCCACTGCTATGGTCTCGCGGTACCCAATGCAAGAATGCCTTAGGGTTATTATCGTGCATTGCTATGACAATGTAGGGTCCAAACACAGCCCAGCAAATCACTGCAGAAACAAATTCCATTATCACTTCTTGTATGCATTCCCAGTTCAATTTAAGATAACAGACGTTTGTGACGATTGATTTTTGAATGAATGACTTCCTGGAGACCGATGTCTATTTGTGATTGTGGGTTTCCTCGCCCACTAAATGTATTTTCACAATGCTTCCCCCCCGGTCCAAATACAAATGAACGTTTTCAGATGGGACCAGAGAGAAGCAGGGGCAAATGAATGAAAACGCCTCCTCCATTTCCTCCTGTTTTTGTTTATATTCTTGTTTGTTTTTTCCTCTTTGACAGGCAAAGTCACAAGTATAACCTATTCAAACCAACATGCACTGTGTGACTTTTGTGATTTCGACAAAGGGGGAAGGGCGGGGCAGAGGGGGTGTTTAGCAAAAAGTGAAGGTGGCTTCTTGATAACTTCAAAAAGTGCCCCACAGGGTGCCCTTCCAGTGGAGAAAATGTAATATCGACTAGTGTGCACTTCCTGGGAGACATAACGTAATAAAGTGACCTCAAGTGTGCCCTGCCAGTACCCTGTCTGCATGCTGGTGCCCAACTGCTTCCAGCTGGTGCCCTTTTGATTTTTTCAGCCCTTACCCCTCAAACATCCTAAGTCCTCCACTGCTTTGTGAAGATCTTCTACAGACTATATCCATTCCTTACCAGTCGTATTATCTTTTTCAGTGTGCTTAGTTATTGTCAGATAATGCAAGACCTCAACCCCCATGTTGGTTCCCAAAAATGATAATCTTGCACTCAGTACACTCCCTCACACACACACACACACACCCTTACACAAAGGTGTAGGAAACAGATCAGAGGGCAGTTTGTAACTCATTTAGCTGAAAGGTCAGTCTCTCTCCATTAGTCATGCACGTCTGTCAGGACACATAAACTCCCATGTTAACTTTAAATCCATTAGAACATGAACTACAAATAGATGGGAGCAGAATACCAAGTGAGCAGGAAATCAATTCAAATGTAACATTTGGAATAAGATGGGTTAAACTTGGTGGGTACCGAGCAGTTTTGCTTTTCGTGTGCACAAGGGGAGATCAGGGAGGAGTACTGAATCTGTGGATATTCACAAACAGCCGGTGATGTAAAAGATGAACCCACCCGGTTTTTCTTCCCTTCACACTCAGTCTCTGGCTAGGTGACATTTAATTGCCGCACCTAAACAGAATGCTAACAGAGCCCTGCAGCCACTGGGAGGGATGGAGGGAAGAGACACAGTGATGGCGGACTTATTTTATTTTTTCATTTTGTAAGTTTAAAAGGAGCAAGTAGAAGTGAAGAACCACAAGATGAGCCACTGGAGTTAACCTTTGAGGAAGGGAAATAACAGATATGAGATCCGGGGCGACATAGATGGATATTTCGAGCGGAGATAAGCAAAAGGTCTTGGAGGTAAAAACATGTGCGACACCTAAACTAGAGAATAGAGTGAGAAGCTGAGGGAAAAACAAACATGGTCAGCACAGGTGGTTTTGTCTTCCTCCGTGACCTGTCTCCACCGTCCACATTATTTATGGTTTAGAGGATGCAGTTGCAGTCTCAACCAATAATGCTCATAATCAGTGTCTGACCTCCAGACTGCTGATAATGCAGGACCTGTCAGTCCTTGTGACATACAGGAGTGTTTCCACCGCTGGTTCATCTGTAACATGAAACTGACCAGAACTAAAAGACAACTGCATAGCTCATGTTTTCACTTTGTCCTGACCAAATAAAATGAACTATGGGTGTGAAAGCATAATAAAGAAATGAAGGCAGAAAGAAATGTACAGAAGGGAGGGAAGAATGATTGAAACGAGATTCAGAGGGGACATAGAAAATGAGTGAAATATGTCTAATCTAAGAGGAAGGGGAAAGGAAGCAAAGAAAGGAAGAAAGGAAATGGTTTATGGGTGCTAGTAAAAGGAGGATAACAGGAGGAAAAGGAAAAAGAGATGTCAAAGTCAGACTGGTTTATGCAATATCCCTAAAAAAACACTCTTCCCCCTGTTACAGCTACAGTTTTATTTAGTTTCAGGGTTCTGGGTAATTGAAGGAACATGCAAGTAATGCAAGCTTGTACTGCAACTGTGTGTAACATCGGGAACAATGGAAAACCTTGGTCAAATTACTTGTGTCTGTGCACACACTTGGCTGATTCTGACTATGAAGTAGTGCCAAGTTGAAGAGTCCTTCCTTTGCAGCTCTTATTGTAATCATCAAAATGCCCTAATTATGAGTGCTTAAGTGGTAGAATAAAGGGTGTTTTAACACTTGTGGTTTGGTTCATTTAGTCCGCACCAACTGGAAAAAAATGAAACACTTCTTGCATTTTAATTCCAGTCAAGTTCCTGTTGACACTGATGTTTAAGAAACAAGCCGAAAGGAGTAAACAGAAAGTTGTACGGACTGATATCAGAGCCTATGGCAGCCTAATCAGCACTTTATTGCTACTGATATGTATTTATGTTTTTAGGTATCATATAAAGCTCACAAAGAAATAACAGATTATTAGCATTATCAGTAATAATAGTAATAGTTAGACAGCAAAGCGGTGGAGACAGGAAGAAAAGGAGGCATCTTGTAAAGCCATAATTTGGTGCTTTGTCACACACTTTTTTACCATAAAAAGAAATTGAATGATTATACAACTTATAGGCTCTTGCTTCCTTGACAGTTCATGACCAGCGGATGGATTTATTCCTAATTTAAGTGGCAACAAACAACAACTTGACCAGTTGGTCCACACCAGGACCGTATTGACAGTTTTCAAACCAGCGAGGGTAGGAAGAAAAGTAGGTTAGGTGTGAAAGCACCCGAACACTCTAGCTATTAAACATATTCAAGAAATACCTTTATTCTAGTTAAATACTTATCCATGAGACATTAAAAAATGCTTCATTAGTGAGGCTTTAGTTCTTAACATATTCAAAGTAGTTGGTCATATCAAAATGCTCGAAAGAAAGTTTGATAGTAATATTTTTAGTCTGGCAATCTCAGTCCTTGAGCAACAGTGCAATGAATGAAACTTTTAAGTATTCAGTAATCAACTGACTGCAATTGAAAGCAAGCGGAGTTCAGGACCCCGGTGCCCTTTTAATATCTCTTTGGCCCTTTAAGGGTCCTTAACGAAAAGTGCTGAAGAAAGAAATAATCAACAGTCAAGTGGAAGCATGGACACAATCTTGGATGCTTCATTAGGAGGAAAACAGGAGACATCATATGAGTCAGATGGGAGTTGAGTTTTCTTCCTTGATTTGGCATTCTAAGTGTTGGCTTGATGATATTTGTTCTTTTTTTCCCCAAGTTGACGTCCGCACTTACGGTCTCACTTACATGCCAAACACTCCATCCTCACACAAACATCTGCTGCAACTCCCACAGGCGCGCCAACAACCCTGGAGCAAGTAAGGCATGTACCTGCACCTTACTCCCTTGGTTACACATGGTAAACAATGATAGATGGATCCAGCCTCACACGTCGCCTTCCACGTCTCAGCTGAACAACCACGAACAAAGCAGTATCATAAAAAAATAACACCATACATTATATATCCCATTCATAATGCATTGTTTCTTCGCAGCAAGCGGAAAACGGAATTGGCGAGCTAGCCAAGGGTGGCTTGGTTAGTATTTTGATGATGAGGCTCTGAAGTTCACGCTGGTAAAATATTGTTCTTATGCCGGCTATTGAGCTGTCAAGGTGGTTTTTGTCATGCTTTTATCTCTCTGCGCACATACAAACACATACATATTAATGAATTTGGGATCTTGAGCTGTGTGGGAAAGTGTTTTGTGTCTGAATTTGTCATTTCACCCGCAGCCTCATGCTTACATTGACACCCTTTCTTCATCCTCTAGCTGGATTTGCTTTACAAGATGTTATTGGAAAGGAGAAGAGTCTTTCCTCAACGTGTAGCTTCAAGTTCTTGCTTCTGCATGCTGCAACCCTTTAATGCCAACCAGCAATGCAGCTTTACTAGTGAGAGCAAAGGAGAGTTGCATCATTAAGCGAAGACAGACGGAGCGATAAAGAAGGCGGGGAGCGGTTGCGGCAGGAGAAAGGGGGGCAGAAGAAAATGACTAGTAATAAAAAGAAAGGGATGTGTAGAAAGAGAGACGAGTGAAAAGAGGAGGGGGGGGACACTTGGGAACACCAGAGGAAAAGGTGGGACTCTCTTTAAAGTGCAAATTGATTAGAAGGGGCGAGCAGCTGAAGAAGCAGAGTGTGTGTCACTGCACAAGAGGTATATGTGCATGGATGTGTGTTTCTGTATGTTCCGCAGCAAAGCTTGAGCTACCTCGTGAACGCAGACGTGTGTGTCCTACTGTCCTGTTGCATGAATTCATGTGGAGGTGTATTAGAAAGTGAGAATGCAGTGTGTGTGTGTGTGTGCGTGCGCTGCAGACGGGAAGACTGAGTCTGGATAATGGGGAGTCAGAGGGCTCTGGTCTATTGCACTTATTGGTATTCTGGCTCTCTGCCCGGCAGACAGAGGGAGAGTCTCTGATTGTGTGGCACAGAGGGAGGAGAAGAGAAACCAGAGATGAGCAGTTTTAGGTTGGGTGGATGGAGAGAGGGGCGAAGGAAAGAGAGAGAAGAAGAGAGAAAGAGAGACGAATTGTAAATTGAGAACAAAAGGCAGAGAGAAAGGTGAGGGCAGCAACAGAAAGAAGCGAAAAAAAATTCTCACTCAGCAGGGAACCCTGAAGGAGAGTCAGCTTGGAATAAAGTGGAGTGGAAATAGGGCAAAAGCAGAAAAGTCAAAAAGTGAAAGTCAAAAACATTTGATCCTGAAACCACCTCATTCGTTAATATCACACGTCCGATTTTACCGTCTTCTTACTCCAAGAACGAGCACAGCTGGTTCTGTTGGTCATGAAGAAGACACGGTAAACACAGGAAGTGGGGATGTGTTTACTGATTGTCACAACAACAACAACTCATTGCACACAGACACACACACACACACACTTTGCAGAAGGGTCTGAATTAACACTGGTTCAATTTTCGCTCTGGCATCTTTGCTTGAATTCAGCATTGTACCATGTTACCTAATTGAACACATGTGACACAAAAAATTCATTTATTTCTAAATATGTTCGGCCATTGGATTTTAAAAAAATAGAAAATAGAGAACATATGAACAAAATCTCAAGTACAGCAACCTAAGATTCAGCTCACACCACACACACAAGCACAAACACAGTTGCAGTCATTGCAGGCGGCTATATCGCCCCAGGTGCTTCATATGGGTGAAGTCTGTCCTTTTCAAGATAACAAATAAAAAAGGACCCTAGATGTTTTGCAAGGTTGACTGTTTACTCCTCATAGTACATGTCATTTTTGAAGGTTGCAAAGATACAGATAATGATCGATAATTTGGATATCCATTTACCGCTCGGTGCACCAATCTTTTTCCACGATAGAGCAACAACTCCATCATCTATAAAGTTGTTTGCTTGTTTGGTTAGCTGGATTTATGTATGCAAAGCTTTGATTCTAGATGAATTTGGATGGACAGTGTATCCTGGATACATTGGAAAAGTGCGCTTTTTTTCCTTTTTTGTACTTGATAAATGGATCAGGTATAGCAATACTGTATTCACTGAGAGAGCTTTACAGTATATACATTTGCGTCAGCCAATTACACTGCAGTATTTTTATTTATTTTTTGAAAAGGGACGATGCCATGCCTTTGCCTGTCGTAATATGGCATCCTAGAAAAATTACCGATTACCCGCCTGGACGATTATCAGATCTGATATTAAGCATTTTTCTGATTGTCAGAATGTTTTTTTTTTCCTTCGTCTGTTTGTTTTAAAATCTGAAATTAAATAATTCATTCAAATGCAATAAATAATCTAAAATGTAACTAGTAACTAAAGTTATGAAATAAATGTAGGGAGTAAAAAGTAAAACATTTGCCACCAAATTATAGTGGAGTAAATATAAATATATCCTTTACCGAGTATCGGCACACACACCGACCCTTATCGTCATAACTTGTCATGCCTCCCCTTGGGCACATTTGTCTAGTATTTCAGGTCTATTACGGAGCCATTATGTTCAGGCAGTGTGGAGGGCAGCTGCTGTATAATACTGACAGGAGGGGACCTACCTCCCTGAGCTGTGCTGTCATTCATATCAGACCCTGTATATGCCCCCTGATGGCTGGGTAGAAATAGCCCCACACGGGCATCAGCATAAAAACACACACACACACACACTTAGAGACACGCTTACACACACAGTCTGTCAGTGTGCGTCGAGGCACATTAACACATTAAGCACATACTTCATGAGGGCGCGTCTTCATCCGAATGAAAGGAGTAGAAGCTAAGAACTGCCAGCGGGGGTCAAAGGTGACGGAATATGAGCGTGATCTCTTTCTTTTATTAAGCTTCCTTACTCTCACACGGTAATTTCTCCCCTCCATCTGTCTCTCGACCTTTTTCCTTTCGCTTCCTCTCTTGTCTGCGCTCTCACCGTCAAACTTTTTCTCCTTCTCGCTATCCCCCGATGAACCCGAAGATAGAGATACAGGAGAAAGATTAAACACAGAGAGGTAAGTGATCACTCCGCCGAGTGCAAGACTCGGGGGGAGAGAGAGAGAGAGAGAGAGAGAGAGAGAGAGAGAGAGAGAGAGAGAGAGAGAGAGAGAGAGAGAGAGAGAGAGAGAGAGAGAGAGAGAGAGAGAGAGATGAAAAAAGAGCTGAAAAGAGCTGAATAACCAATCAAAACTAAAAATACTGGGAGAAGGAGACAGGGCATATCTTGCTGCCCAATATATATCAGCATGCCACAACCTGAGGGACAGTAAGTGACACAGACACAGGATATACTGTATATATAATTAATGTAACTTTAAATTGTTGTAAATCAATGTTGATGTTGTGTATATGTTTATGTTAAGTTATTGTTAATGTCCGAAAGTTTGGATAAGATGCTTTGGCAATATCGTTGTTAAAACTTTCATGCCAATAAAGCCCCTTTGAATTGAATTGAGAGAGTGAGGGACGCAGACACAGTAGGTAGAGGAATTCGTATTCACAGAGGAGGATTACCTGGTATCCGTGTCACATCCCCTGTAGCAAATCGTGCAACACAGATCCAAACCTGACAGCTGCAAAGAAGGAAATATTGCTTTCACTGTTATAATCCCCTCTGTAATATAGAACAGGAGGAGAGTACCCGGGTGTTTCACCCGCCCTGACTCTATGTTTTTACTTCGAGACGGACAGGTGGATACAGAACAACGGGCAGATAGCACTGATGGTATTTCTGTATTGAACACGGACAGTCATTGTACCACTGATGTCTCGAGGCCAGAAGCTTACTAGGCCGACCTACAAACACAGCTGAAACTGATAAAAACTGACAAGTGAAAAGACAAAAAAGAAATCTTGTCCCAGAAGTGATTTTCTGTGTTCCTGAACCAGCTTAAACTCCAGGTTTCCTGTTCAGCACAACGATAAAGTCACAATTACAAAAACAGTCACAGAATACGTTACTATTCATCCACTGATGCATAAATATGCATCCACTGAATTACTCAATATAACCAAAGTAAAAACATTTGCACGTTGCTTCTTTTTCGGCACTATTAACTTCTCAATATTTTTGCACTCTTTAGTTGTGCCACACAACCACACATGCTCCAGAAGCTCTGGCAGATGCATCTGGCCCCCCTCCTAATCGGACATATTCCATCCGACTGGGCCTGTGGCAGTCCAACAGCAGCCGTTTATGTAATATGAGAGAAACAGGCAAACCCAGCAGCTGAATCATGTTTGTATGTTTGTTTTATGTTGTTCAATTTTTGGTGAGGCATGGAAAAGCTTCCCGTGCTAGCGGTATGAACACTCTGCTAGTGCCCTGACCTCCCAGTCTGTACTGCTAGCTGCCTGGCTAGTGATATACTGCTCCCTGTTTGTTTTTAAATCCGCTAGATCCAGATTTTTTTGGGATCAGCATCAGATTGTACTCATTCATAGATACCAGCCACCTTTGCAGCATACGCCAGATTTTTTGACAGGATTCATGCAGTCTCGCAATGTTGAATAAGGTGAGATAGAAAGTCCTGAATCTGACCCTTTATCTAGGTCAGCACCAAAAGGGGTTAAATGGGGTTTATTGTGGGCAGAGACCGATCCTCCATCCAAGTTTAGTGGATATCTGTTCACTAAATGTTGTGTTATCCTGGTGACAAACCAAGCAACCAACAAATGTACTCAGGTGAAATCATATCCTCCCTGTCAGATGTTAGAAACATAATTTTGAACTATAATAACTCAATAAATTTGGAGACTCTGAGTTGCTTGGGGGGGAAAAAAAATCCTTGCAAAAGCAAATAGTCTCAAGTATGTAATTAAGTTTCTTTCCATTTCAACACTCTTTGGAGACAGTCATATAAAGACACTTATATATTAGGACTTGCACAGTCAATACAGTAATAAATATATATTTTTTCTGCAAAACAGCAATTGCCTAATCTCTGGTTGTGTGTGGAAGCACACTAGACACAGTCGGCAGATTTCACTGTAGTTTCCTGGCCTGAGGGGAAGTACTCTTAAAGGGCAGCCGGAGTGATCTGCATCACATTTCAGACCCAGACACCGAGAGACACACTCTCACACATGCATAATATATGCTGGAGCACACACAACATTGTGCAATAGTGCTTATGCCTAGTCAGTATAATGCCTGAAATGCCCTCGTCCACCCACGCACAGCCAATCGTGTAGCTGTTATCGCGGCGAGAGGGAACATTCTCCGGCGCATTTGCTCACACATAAACACACACATGCGCCTCTCATCTCTCGCTAGAAGAGCCTGAGGTGATCTCCGATTAAAGAGAAACTCCACATTAAATTAGTTATCAAAGGTAAAGCACTGAAAGTTACGAGTACAGTACGTTGCAAATTTAATGCGCTTAACCTGGTTGTATTGCAGTGAGTCTCACAAATACACAAACCTGTGCAGTGTTCAAAGGAACTGCTTATTCAGGGGAAAGAAGATCCAATGCAAATCTTTCACTGTGGGGTCTGTACATCATCCAGAGTAACTTGGAAATTATTTATGATAATAGATGCAAAGCTGTTTAAATGTTATATTTCTAATTTGCACCATAAACAAAATGTCTGTTACTTCCATTTAATCACAGTGGAGGAGGTGCAAATATTAGAGAAAGCAATTTAAATACCCCAGCAAATAAACTAAAAAATCATGCATGCATAGATACCACAGGAGAAATGTAGGAAATACATTCTTGCGCCTGTACTCGCTCAGCCCCCATGTGTTTCCACCAGCGAACTAAATACGCAGCAGCTTGTTTGATTTATGGACAAGCCCATGAGATCATGGCTGGAAGAGCAAGCAATGAGCCAGATGTTTTCTTAATGGAATGAATGTTTTACAGGTGATACAGGGTTGATGTATCGTAATGCGGGGGCCCGCAGCCTCAAATCATCTCGGATTGGCATAATTTGCAGGTTGCTTCGGAGCGATCAACCACACAGACATTGGAAGCGTGGGACGAAAAAGGACGTCCTACGAGTTTCGGTGGGCGTGAGGTTATCAGCTCCACTTTGCAAGTAATAACATAACAGAGGTGAGGTGAAAGCGTGGATATTGCGATTCTAGGATTTGACCTTTTGGGGGGGTGGGGGAGGCTCAGCCCCCAGGAAGCAGCTGACAGATTTTTCATAAAAGCATATATACCAAGAATCTTTGATTATCCAACCGTGATCCATGTACAAGTTCCACTGACATACAATCCCCCCACTAAATCAGCCATTTCACCGTTGAAAAGTAAGCGGGTGTTATATTGTCGTTATATCTGTGCGTGTTCCTGTCTGCTCGGTGCTAAATTCAGCTGAAGTGCTGTGTCCTGCTCTGTCATCCGCCGAAATAAAAAGTCCTGCGTATCTGCTGTCTCGAGCCGTCCGGAGCAGATACGCAGCGCAGCGGACCTGGTAGAAGTTAAGACATTATCTAAAGTGAAAAACCATCTCAGCTCCGCCAGGCAGCGGATACGTATCTGGTAGAATCATCAAGTTCGTTTCGCCATTGTTCGCTGAAAGTGAAACCTTCTCCTATTGCGCTCGGAACAACACTTACAGTGCCATTCCCTGCCCATCTAACACACATTGGCCTGCCAGCTGTCATTCTAACAGATTCACTGGGTCGCAGTCTGGAGCCCTGGATATACAATTTGTGGACTAAACGATAGGATGGGCTAAGGTAAGTTATGGATGGGCTTGAGCCCACCCAAAACAGGGCTAGCCTCGCCACTGACCCAGAGTCACATCGGATTCTCCTCTGAGAGCCACTTGCTGAGCTAAGGGATTACATTTTCACTTATGGGGTTTAAAAAGTGGATTTATCTTCACTCCTGCTAATTACTCTGGCTGCGGCAGCGTTACATGGAGGTGGCTTCCATTGTCAGGTGGTTATGTGCTGTAATGCTGACTGCTGACTGCACAACCATTACAGAGGAATGGGGAGAAAAGAGAGAGAGCCAGAGTCTTACATTATTATTGGGATAATGTAAATAGACAACTCAACAAAATATACATAACAAGTTTTAGTTGTTTTTTTGACGTTCGGATGTAAAACACTGACATATTACATCTTTAAATGTACATTTCTAATGCATGGCTTTTGCACTGTGAAGCTGCTGCGTTAACTTATGTAAATGATCTGAATATTTCTCCCCCCCTGGGAAAGGGAGAATATACGGCACGATATTTTTCAATTTGGGTGAATCGGTCCTTTAAAATGGATTCTTGATACATTTTTGCTTTCTTAAAAATGCAATCGGAAGGCGAAATTACTTCAGATGAGCTGAAAACGCTTCCCGAGCACACCGAACTGCTGATAATGCATTGAAAACGCATCAGAAATGCATTGGTCTCAGTAGGATGGACCGACCAGATCTCAACGCCGCTGAAGCACAGTCTCACGGCCTCTCTCTCTCCCTCTGCCAGGGCCTGACGATACGTTACCTTTGAAGAGCAATAAATGTGAGCTGTATCACAAATCACACGGATCCCATAGTCCGTGTGTTATTTAGTTATTTATGCCTCGTGGAGAAATGGCTCTCCATTCCTTCCGAGCAGCACTTATTAGTGTCACATGTGGAAGATTTCTCCCCTCGGGTTGTCATGCCAATGTGGAAGCACAGTATGAGTTTTTAAATATATTTGACTGGAAGGGAAACAGAGTGTGTGCAGGAGTGTGTGTGTGCACACGGTGTGTGTGTGTGTGTGTGTGTGTGTGTGTGTGTGTGTGTGTGTGTGTGTGTGTGTGTGTGTGTGTGTGTGTGTGTGTGTGTGTGAGAATTTGATGATTTGTGTGCGTTCGTGTGAGGCATGCGTGCATATTTCTGTACCCAGCATCACAGCTTCCATTACAATATGGGTCACGCCTCCGTGATCTACTTAGAGGAGATGAAGTGAGCGTGTCCAGAAGCATACATTGTGTGTGGGTTCGTATGCTGCACGTACCTTTGTGTGGCTGAAGCAAGGTGTGCCTGCGCCATATGTGTTGAAAAGATACCCACAGGGGCTTTTCTGCAACTTCCAGGGAATCTGTGAAAAGGCGAGACAGAGAAATCGAGGGTTAGAGGGAGAGGATGCCCAGACATGAAAGCCGGCCGCATAATGGAGATAATAGGCTGTGGATCGACGAGTGGAGGCCAGTAAATTAATGGGCCCTCCTTGACACAAAGTCCATTTGTTAGTTTTGAAGCGTTGTGACAGTTAATTACTGAGGGCTGGCTTCAGTGGACCACTCCACTTAGGCCGCCTCGGAGAAGAAAAACATTTCCTGGTGCGGGTGGAGACAGAGAGGACAGCTTTCGATGCTGTGGTTTAGAAAAGTGTGTCGCTGTGCGCCTGTGTGAGTGCTTTCGGGTTACGCGCATCGCAGGTGTGTCGGAGCAACAGAAACCCCTTCTTTTTCTAAACCACTAATTTGCTTCGGCAAATAGGTTTCGGTGGAAATTGCCGCTTTGATTACGTTCGCTGTCAACATTTTTCTCCAATCCAGGATGCGTCACGCCCTGCAGGTTGGGGTGGGTAATTAGGGCTTTTCAGAGGAGAGAATGTAATTTGCATCAAAAAGTCTCTTTGTTAAGGTTAAAGAGAGAATCCTGATTCTGGTTAAATGTCTGACTCCTGACTTTTTCACATTTAATCAAGACCACAACTTTCCTTCAGAGTGCTTTGAATCACCCTCGAACACAACCATGGAAACACAGATCATGGTCAATCGTAGATTTTGTAAGGAGAATAACTGAAATATATTGACAGTGACCATTTAATGAGAAGTTCAATATGAATATTTCGTCAAAATCAGAATGTGGGGCAGCATTATCTCCTTTAAAGGGACAGTCCACACTAGAATCAAAATTGCATATTCTTTCTTTCACCTGAAGGGTTTTTAATCCACATAGATCGCTCCGTGTGAGTGGCCAAAGAGTCATCTCTCAAATGTAATGCAAGTACACGG
Organism: Diplodus sargus; assembly: GCA_903131615.1. NCBI lineage: Eukaryota > Metazoa > Chordata > Actinopteri > Spariformes > Sparidae > Diplodus > Diplodus sargus. Next base: position 4,479,635 of record CAEMYA010000083.1, on the reverse strand, counting down.
CACTCAAGTTCTGGTGCTTAAATAACTAACTAAGCTAATGAGGGTATGAGGTCCAGGCAAAGAGAGGTGGAGAAGCACAGATGAGGACAGTGAGTGGAGAAACACTGGGAACAGGGCTGGGCTAGCGAAGGGGATGCAGCACAGGTGTGCTTGGAAAGGACTGGACTAATTAGACAGATGCAAGACAGGTGTGGAGGGATAATTAGGCTGGTGAGGAGGAAACGGCGGAGGAAACAAAACGCTGGAACAGAGCAACCTACCAAACTGCATCTGCCAAATGTATTGCAGCACAGAAACGTACAGTGTATAAGAAGCTTGAAGCTCATGACAACGTGGGATATGAATATAGTGACTTCCAGTCACAGGAAAGGGAAGTGGCCGAAATGCGACTCAGGATCTGGGATCAAGCTGGTGCACTTGACGGGCGGACCGTGTTCTGAGCCGAGGACAGGTGGACTCTGTGTTTATAACATGGATGCTTGGTGCTCACGGTCAAAGTTGATGGACGGTGTTTCCCAGACGACCATGTTGTCATCGCCACTTTGCTGCTGTTTACATTCACCCATTCCATTTGTCATGCAACCCTGTGTTGTTTAATGACAAATACATTACCTTGGACCTGATTTTGCAGTAAACGGTCCCTGTGCTTATTTGCTCATGCTAATTATTTTTCAAAAGCTTATTTGTAGGAGACAGAGTTGATCCGCTAAAACCTGGATTTACTTGCTTCGCTGTCTGATGTACAGTGGCAGTGCTTGTTGCACAAACCACATCAAAATAGTACAATCTTAAAAGTACTTCACTTCCTCATGTTTCCCGGGTTCCAGATGGTTTCACATCCAAAAAGGTCTGCTGTTGTGCTCGTGGACAACTGTCCCTCCAGTTGGAAGAACAGCTGAGCCAATCAAAGCTTTGTAGGCAGGATTAAGAAAAAGGACGCTGTATTTCTGTCCCAGAGCAAGAATATTCAGAAAGTAAATTACATCACATTGCTATATGTGCTATATGCATATTCCTTGAAAAACGTTGCGTTAACTGCGCCATCCACGCACGACCACAGTTGATTACGTCATTCACTACTGATTGGTCAGTTCCCCTCTCCGAATAGAAAATGGCTGGCTTGAACACGATATTAGACTGAATAATGACACAGTTGAATAATCAGGCCACACCGACGGAGGTAGAGTGATTCATCGATGACATCACTGAGATTGACTGACCTCAGTAGTGGTGTTTATTAAAAACCTGCATGTATTTTACAAGAGACCGCTTTCAGCCTTGAGAAAAGTTAGTTGGCTACTGTCACATGAGATGGTGCGAACCTGCTTTTCACTGTCACAATATTCACCATCACAACAAGATAATTGTGCTGGCTGTTGCTTTCTTGGCTTTGATGTTGACACCTTGGAACGCCACATAAACACAGACCGTCGAAGGAATGCGAATCAAATTCTCCAAAACATACTCTCATCTTTCCCTCCGTGTGCTCGACGCGCAGCAAAATACAGATTTTCTTATAAAACGCCACTTGAATTATTCTTAAAGCTCTCAAATAATTGCACCAGGTGCCATATCTAGAAAGCATCTCTGTGTGGTCTTGCAGCTCTTCATAACTGGTATTTGGTATCCAAGACTTTTTTTTTTTCAATTATCACAAAGCAGTTATTTTTATTCCAGTTGAGAGACCCTCCCCAAAGAATACCAATTAGTGAAGGTTAGCTCTACCTCAGCCAGTTTGATTGTTCGACGGTGTTTGGTCTTCGTGTGTGTTTGCGCTGTGACTTCTTGGATTTATTTTTAGTAAATCTGATAGGAGTCTTTCTGGCAGAGAGATAAGTTAAACTGGAGATTGGGTGCCATGAGGGAACATTTTGTCTGCTTACAAACCCGTTTCTTTAAAACAGTTGCCCATTATTCTTTGATTAAGGCCTTGCTCTAAATACATTTCTTTTCTAAGTTTTTTCTCCGATAGACCAAACTCTGACTGAGCTTTCATCAAGGCCGCACTGACAATGTTACCGAGCCTCTACATTGAATTTGATTTCACTGCTCCACATCATTTTGTGGGAGTTGGTGTCACATCTTTTATGGCAGACGTCTTATTTCAGTGAATATCTCCAAATGTCAAGCTAAAGTGAAAGACTGATTTTACTTTTGTCACTGTGATCTTGTCAGACAGATACCGGCGCAGCCTCCGTCTCTGTATTCACTGACAGTAGAGAACTCTCAGTGGAACCAACCTGCTGGTTACGCCTCAAGAAACTTTTTGTGCATTTATCTGTGTTGCCTCCACGCAGTTTAAATTGGCATTACTCCACATTTATTTAGCTGACATTTTTCTCTAAGGGGACTTACAAGCGGTGCATTCGACCGAGTGGATTCAACACAAAATAGAGCTGCAACCAGGGCCGGGTAGATAGATTATAGGATTATATTTATGCTCATTAGTTTAGTTTAGTTTAGTTTAGGGATAATGTTAGAGTAGCAAGGCACATGCTTGGGTGTCTTGGCTTGGCGAGCAACTAATGACTATTTCCATTATCAACTAATTTAACAAGTATTTCCATGAATTATCAATTAATTGTAAAAATTATAAAAAAAAATAAAAAATCTTGAGATCTTCACTTATTGTATTCACATTTATACTGCAATCTCAATCAGCAGACTGTTTGAGCTCCTCTACCACACTAGCTGTACCACAGCCCGAGCCTGTGCCAACTAACCCTACCACTTGAGCTTGTGAAATAAATTCCTTTAAACCTTTTACCTTACTTTTGGGTCCAGCTACAATCGACCACCAATCATCACAACGATAAAATCATGCATTTTTCTGAAACCAAAAGAGCTGGAGTCTTCAGCTGCTGAAACATCTGAGATAAATATCACAGAAACATTTACAGTGTCAGTTGAAACGAAGCACACTCAGAGTGTGGAATGCAGTATAGAGATTATTATGCAATGAAAATCACTCCATCCCTTTTCTGAACCTTTTGAGAATATTTTTTATCATCTTTTAAAGATGAAACTGTTGATTGACTGATCAATTAGTCAATGAAGTGGCAAAAAACATGAAGGATTTTTTGGCATTTGGTATTTCAGTCTTTTCTCAAGCCACGATTCCGGGTTGGTGGTTCCAGCTTATTGACTGACACCTTTGATTTAATTAAACAGTTAATGAAGTCGTAAATGTCTACATTTCTGTTCTCCCTCCTTTGTGCTCTCTTCCCCAGGAAAAAAAAGACAGACTAAATATGAATAGCCTGTAAGAAATATATACAACATGCCACTATAAACCAAATGGGAGCACTTGAGAGAAACAGATTGGTATCCGTGCACAGGCTTGGAGGAAATCCAACAAAATTATGTTTATGTTCTATTTATTGTCTGGAATAACAGACAATTACCTTTGTTTTGCCCGAGGCTACACGTGTGTGCGACTGAGAGGGGAGTTACACTTGGACAGGGTGGAAGAGAGAGATCAAGAAGGCAATAGAAGATTCCTCTCGAGCCGTGTTCAGTCGGAGTAAAAGCGCGAGAGGGAGAAGCTGAAGAGGCGTGGAAGCGAAAATGAAAGAGGGGGACAGAATTAGGGAGGGAAACTCCACTCATTATTCAGCAGGCCCTTCAGATCTCAAACACTGTCAAGTCTCCACGGTGTTGAAAGAGGATAAAACAGGAGAAAATAAATTTGGGGAATAAGATCAGCCCCGAATTCATTAGAAACCCAGTCTGACCCCCTGCCCATCAATAAAGTGGGGCTTTAGGCTGGACTGACAAAACTGTGAGACTCGTTAAAAATGGTTTTATCAGCATAGCGAGACGTGTGGGCTCACGCTCTTAATTTCCAATCAAAAAAAATGCAAATAAGCTGCTTAAAAACTTCTTATGATCTGTTTGTTCAACTATAACCTACAGAGAAAAAAATGTGTGTAATTGCAATGAACTGGTGTGAATTTTAATTAACAGCCCTGTATTAAGTTAGCACCACGTCTCTGGTCGTTTTATTGGACTCTCAGCACTTTCTTCACAGCGGGTCTTGACTTGTTTCCATCAGGGTGGCGGTGTTGCCTCCCAATTTTGGCAGCAGCAGATGTACACCACAAGGTCTTATATTCCATCAGCTACCATCCATCACTGAAAATGTAATTTGACCTTTCCATCACATCCATTATAATTATTGTTTTTCGAAAGGTCCCACACTGTAGAAGGCGATATTTTCATTTCTTTTTGGATTATGAGGCAGAACTCGGTGCTATGTCAATACTGTGAAAAGATCATTTTGCTTCATCTCCAGAGACAAACAGCCCGTATTCAGGAACTGTCATAATGTTGTGATGTCACAACGATAAAGTCACCGACCTCAGCCCCGCAGAAAACTTTCTCAGGCCTGTGAGAGCTGGCCAATCACAACATACTGGGCTTGTTGGAAAGGGGGCCTTAACGAGACAGGCACTGAAATGGAATGTTTAGACATAGAGTGAATAGAGGTGCTGCACGAATGGACAATATGAGACAAATAATGTGTTTTTTGACCCATAAAGCATGTAAACATTTTCTAGTAGATACCCAGAGTGAATGTATGACTAATGCTAATGTTTGCCTCTGGTAAGCAACTGGCTACTTGTTAAGTCCCAGAGTGTTTGTTTTCTACATCTGGTGTTCGCAGGAAATGCAACTTCAGATAAGAACGGCATTCTAGAGGTTTGGAAACCAACCAATGAAATTAATGAGGACCATCTAGTTTAACTACTGTTTTGTGTGTGGGCCATATGGGCAATGTTACATGTGTGGAAACGAACCCTTTTCAAAGGTTTAACAGACGGTTAAACCTCTCTGTTGGTCTCTAATATCATGTCATTGTTTGCTTCACATTAACTTGCTAGTTTAAAGAATTATATATTTTTTTGTGAATTGGTGGATACTATTCAGCAGCTCTGTCAGCTGTGAGACACTGGGAGCTGTGAACACATGGAGATGTAAATGCCTTCTGTCGCTTAATCCACTGTTGTGGCCAAATCAATTTTAACATCTTGACTGGGATCAATAAAAGCAACACGGTTCTGCATTTGACAGGCAACAGACTGGTCACCCCTGTGCTCTAACTCAGGCAAAGGGGAGCAAGCTTGCTGCCTTTCCAAACTCTCAAATCTCTTTCTGGAACTTTTAAACTAGCTGTTGTAGCCAGTGTAGCCTCAGATGAGATCACAAAGCGGTTTTATAGGACTGTTTAGGTAAAAATAATACGTTTCTGGCTCAGCTGCTTGTGCACCAGTGTGTGAGTTTAATGTTAGTTGAGAGCGGCAAGGCTGTTGACACCAGGGAAAGGTTCCAGCCCAAACTACAAGAGGGCTGTGGAGCAGTAACTCTCGAATGACTGTAGAGCATTGAGTGATTTTACAAGGAGCAGCAGTGTGTGCAGCAGCAGCAGCACCATGGAGAGCTCCTCTCCTCGGAGTGCAGGCACTTGCCCGCTGATCCATGCACCGTCTCACGACACTGACTTTAAAACAGTAGGAGCCCGACTTTTCCACCGCAGCGCCGGGTTTTTTTCTGAATTTCCGCCTTAGATGTTAAATTATCGTCCAGGGACAGGTGATGCATCAGGCCTTTTTAGCAAAGCAAAGCGCTCTTTTACCCGTTCACAAAGAGCAGCTCCCCGTCTCTTGTCCGCCGGAGCTGTTAGAAACTTAACCTCTCGGAGGGCAAGTCTAATGGCTGCTGAGCGAAAAGGAAGAGCTCATTTACTTTGCTCACGCAGTCTCTCAGAATCACTCTGGGGATTCAAACCCACAGCCTGCTCTGCAATTTGCCTTAGAGCTCTAGGCTATTGTTACCCTTCTACTGAGGTATGAGTTAGTAGACACCAGAGAAATGTAACCGGGACATAAAAATCATACAAAAATGACCCATTGTGATGTGTAACAGGAGTGATGGGAGAAGAAAGGTGCTCATGGGAATGTATTTTGCAACATTTGAGCCTCACTTCAATTTTATCGCAGCATGTTGAACATAAGCACCAAATGTTTTTTTTTACACGTGATGGAGATGTAACACAAAGCTGCCTCTTCTATCTATTTATTTCACACAAATTGTTTTTGAAAGAGCTTTCTACTCACATTGGACAGATTGTATGTAATGTGCTTTGCTGCGTACAGGGCAGACAAAATAACATCAACCATCGGCCTAAATGTATCACTAATGGTTAAGATATGGTTGCATTTAATAAGAGGAACAATAGTCTAACATGAGTGTGAATCTGAACACGAGTGTGAATCTGAAAGCTGTCCGACTGTAATCAGTCCCGGAGGAAATGAATAGTGGAAATTTCACGGTAGGTTTTCAACAGTAAGTCAGCATTGAAAAACATTTCACTGCAAACTAAAGGTTGTGTATATATTGGGTGCAGGCACGAGAGAAATTAGCATTTTCTTTAAAACAAATCTGTTCCTATTAGTAATTATCAGAGCAATACGTTGAACTCTGTCTCTCTGTACATGCACTACCATCAGCAGTTACAATAATTACAGTTATAAAACACAGTCGAGATGCCAAAAGTATTTGACTGTGAACATGTTTCAGTATACCTCTCTTTCATCTTTTCTTTCTGGTGCTTCTTTAATTGAGAAATCTATCAGTCTGCCTCCATATTTGCATTGATTTTTTTCTCCCTCATATCCACATGAACCTATAAATAACTATAAGGAGACCCTGAAACTGGTTTGTTAGGCTTTCCACTGCGCCAGCAATCCCCAATTGCCTCGCAATGTTACAAAAGAAGAATTACTGCATCTGCCCTGTGTTTCTGATCTGCTTCATCATTATTTATCATTTGTCATTCTTTGTTGACCTTCCACCATGTTTCATGAACATTGAACCGGTAGTATTTTCTGTAATCCTGCTGACAAACAGACAAACTGAGCCAAAATCAGAGCCTCTTATGTTCAGTAATATGGCTCATATACCTAATGGCTGGGCCACATGAGCTGCACAATATGAACGTTTATATAAAAGGACATTTTCTTTTAAAGAGTCTCTGAAGAGCTGACATTATGTGGCAATTAAATGCATAATGTCATCTCGGCCGTCAGTCTTTCACTGGTAAACTCAGCAATTAGAGCGTCCTCAGGGATTTGTTTGGACCTGCAATCAGGACACTTGGCAGTGGCCTTTACAGGGTTCACACATGTTTGGGGGTCAAACGTACAAAGAGCAACCTGATTATTCCAACAAAGGAACACGCTAACATTGATTGCAAGCTTCACCACAAATTAAGCCCAGTCTTAATTGGTAATCTGCCAGACAGGCTGGATCCTGCTCTTCTTTTTTCATCTTGCATTCATCTGCCGCGAAGGTGCTTTCTCCTCCGCAGTCATTTCCTTTTTTTTCAAAGAGGAACTAATCACAATCAGGACTGAGAATGTCTCTTCAGCTCTGTCCGAGACACCCGGAACAACTTTAATTATTACGACAAAAACAATCTAAATCTAAATTCATACTCTATGCGACACGGGACCGACCGAATTCTGTCAGAATCACCAACGATTTTATGTCTGACAGAGTCGGATGAGCAGACAGGCAGAAAAAGCCAATCCACAACTCGAGGGACCTGCCGCACAGCCGTTCCTATAATCTGTACACTTCAGCGAAGGGGTTATGTTTTGTATTTTCCTGAACTGACACACATACTCCCGTGCACACACACACACACACACACACACACACACAGACGTACACAGAGACCCGCACACACTCTAAGCCATTTGTTAAAGTGATTCATGAATAGCGGTATTGGGAACTGATGACTCGTAGCAGCTCCGGTGTCATCCAAGGATCCTCCTTTTCCTTATTCACAGCTTTGCACGCACACACGCACACACACCAGCCCAAACCATTCATATCCGACCCCATGTTATCCATTTTCATTTGCAGAATTTACACCCTGCACCGTAGCTCTTGGCCCCCCGCTTTAAATCCATAAGTTGATTCACAGCTGATGCAACGTGGTATTGCTGTTGTTTTCTCCCTATGATTGGTGGTTTACAGGTTTATTACTTGGGTTTGACATATCTTTCTGTGGGTCAGTGGGCTTATTACTGGATATACCATAAATCCTCACTGTGATTGACAGAGGATCATGGACGCTCTCGGTATATTCAACCAACAGTATATAGAGGTGTGACCGAGCTGCAGCACAATCTCGAGATGTAAAAACAACGCTGTGAAGGCGTGAAGACCGTTTGGTTTGGATAGTGTTTTTTGATCAAATGCAATTATTTGTTGACATGACCATGAAGACTAAAAGCGATTTATTATTTCTTTGATAAAAAAAAATGTGATTCACTGTAATTTAATGGAATAATTTGACATTTTGCAAAATATGCTTGCCAAGATTTACATACCAGGTTGATACTATGAATGTACTGTATAATTCAATATGTGGAGATATCCCAAAAAAATAAACATTCAAAAAACACAGATGGAGATTTCTCGACCTCCTGTCAAAAATATCTGTTTTTTGTCACCACAAACGCCACTGGAGATGTTCCGACATGTCGTCAAAGATATAGGTTTTTTGTTGCCACAAACACGGCTGAATTTGGTAACTGTCTTGCCTGTAACTTGTAACCGTTGAAATTTTTTTTTTGACAGTTTAGGGCATTTATCAGATGCCTTTTGGCCAGAGCGATTTACAGTAATTCATGCAAACATTCATACACTGATGGTGGCGGCTGCCATGCAAGGTGCCAACCAGCACATCAGGAGTAGTTTGGGGTTCAGTGTCTTGCCCAAGGACACTTCGACATGCAGACCGGGGGAATCGATCCGGCGACCTTCCAATAACAAGATTCTGGCTCAGGGGTAGCCATGATCCCCTCCACTTCACGTCAAGTCAGGCTACAGACATTTAATGTGAATGTGCTACAGCACGTATTGCGGGAATGTCAATATGGTATGTAGCCTATGACATGTAGAAATGTTAACAGATCAGTGGCTTCTTGCTTATTTGAATGAGGATTAAAAGATTTAATCCTGCAGCTCGTTTTGACTTTCCAAATTTCATCGGAATGAACGGATCAAAACAAGTCATTTTGCGAGGATTATGATGCTCAAAACAACAACAACAAAACAACAGTCATTTTGCAGGTGCTTCTTTTACAATGTCAGTCTCTGTGCCATCTTCATGTGTTGCAAGTAAAAGGTTTGGTCACTATGACAAATTGGCCTTAAAGCCCTGAACACTTCCAGGGGACTTGGTAGATACCAGTCTCACGTCTGTCTTCTACAGTGAGGAGGTGATTAGCCAGCCTGGTCTCCACACAACAACTTTCTTGACTTTTTTATTTACTCTATGCTAAGCTAAGCTAACCGCCTCTGGGCTCTAATTCCATAGTTCATGCTGGTAAGAGGGATATCAGTCTCCTCCTCTAACTCTCAGCAAGAGCATGAATATTTTCCAAAATATCAACCCTTTTCGCTAAGCTGAGGTTATCAGAAGAATAGTACTTGTAGGCCGTCCTCGGGGTGAGGGAAGTCCAAACTCGGCGGTAAGAAGAATTTGGGAGGCCAAAGGGAAGGATGTTCTGCTAACTTCATTCGAGCCGTGATGTCTGCTGGGATTTGCAGATTCTGATGTGTTCAACTTCAAATGGGAACTTGTTCGCGAGTCTGAGCAAGATGAGGCGTGAGATTGCCTGGCAAATTTGTTCAGGCGCTCCACGAGACTGTTGTGGCGAAGAGCGAGCTGAGCCTCAAGGTTAAATTGTCCAATTACCTGTCGATGTAAGTTTTATCCCTCACCTTCAGTCATGAGCTTTGGGTAGTGACCAAAAGAACACGATTTTGAAGATTTCAGAAGGAATTTTCTCAGGTAGATACACGGAAAGGACCCCAAAGCAAAACTGCTGCCTCTTGGCATTAAAGGAGGCAGAGTGAGGCTCTGTTGGCATCTGATCAGGATGCCACCTTCTTTCGGAGGAGATCCCGAGGCAGAACCAGAGCGACCTGGAGGGATTACATATCCAATCTGACCTAGGGCTGCCTCAGGATCCCCTCAGGATTATCCACGGGCAAGAAAATGTACGTTGTCTGAGATATTGCACTACCCGCACCGCTGCAAGTATCATACAGATAGCGCCTATTAAAGACTTCAATCTAGGTCAGAGTTAAACATCTAAATTTATGTTCGAATTTAATCACCTGAAACTTTTATACTGTACCCCAGTTGCAACAGTTCATACCATACAGTGCGTTATCTAATGGGCTCCAGTTGGTTGAAGGCAACACATAAAGGAAGTGGAGTGAGTGGAGGTAATGAGTCAGGCAGCCCTGAGCTCCAGAGGGGGGGACCTATAAAGTCTGAGATTGATAGAGTTTTTTAATGTGTCCAGAGTCACATCTTGTTAAGGGAAGCTATAATTCCTACCTGTGCCCGTGGGATAGTATCACTTCCTCAAATCAAACTTCGGGTTTATGACAGCGGGAGAAGGGTGAGAAAAGGACATTACAGCCATGTTGACTTAGGGGCAGACTGCGGTTAGAGCAAAACTGCAGCATGAGATCTTGGGAATATAATCCACCTTTTAGCTCTGCTTTCGGAAAGGACACTGCCTTTTTTTAAAATCTTTTATGAGCGCGAACGCCAAACATGACGTGGAGCGCAAAAACACGAGATGAGCGCGCGCTGAACCTCAGACAACCCGAGGCCTTGTATTTGCATTTGGGAAAATGCAATCTACTCCGAATGTATGTGTGTGTGTGTGTGTGTGTGTGTGCGCGCGCTAATACCACACACCCACACATGTGCACGAACGCAATAAAATGTCACTGGTAATGGTCTTTTTTCAACTTCTTTGACTGTGACATTTAAAAATCTTTGGAAAGGCAAGGGCAGTTTGTCCCGGGGTGGCGCGAAGAACAGTGAAACCAGCCACACCATTGTTTTCAATTTTAATTGCTAATTTGATAGCGAGGGACGAGATTAGATGTGGGGTTTAATTTTTTCAAAGGGGAGGACAATCGGTCGGTGCTCGCGCTCCCCCAGCAAGGAATTCAGCTCTGCCATTCGTTGCCGGTGGTGCTCTGCCTGCACCGCCTGCGACACAACAGTAAATGAGTCAGCAGTACAGAGGGCATTCCCGGGAGGGATTGAAAGGGAGCTGCAATCCAGAGAAAGCGGCCTCCGTGCCAAACTTCTATTTTGTTTCCCTCCATTTGAATCGATATGAGTTAGAAAGTACAAAAAAAAAAGATACTGGGGGAGATGAACGACAAAAAATCCGGATTTTTTTAATGCCAAACTTCCACAAAGATTGCAGAGTTTCAACAGAGACATACCCATCACAGCTTTTCCGGCAGACTCTGGTCGTCTTTGTTCTCCCCACGAGGCTCGGGCCTTTTGTCTCTGCCTCCCCGTGAGTCAGCAGAGCCCACTAAGCACCGACCGGCTCCATCAGATCGCGAGGGGGAAGGATGAAAAACGGTTTCAACAAAACGGTTTCAAACGCAGCCGGTCATCTCGTTTTTTTTTTTTTTCTTTTTTCTGTCTGCTCATGAGTCGAGCGGAGCCTCAGTCTTTAAAATAATGAGTGCGAGTCGCGGGAATTGGCCATCCGAAATTATGAGAGAGGGAGGGAGATGTAAAAAAGAAAGGAAAAAAAACGAAGTCAGGGAGAAGTAATCATAATGAGTGTGGGATCGTTTCAACAGATGAGACACTTCAGAAACTGAGATCTTAGAATAATCTGGCATTTGAGGCACATTTTTAAACACACAGCATATGTCTGAGACTGGCTGTCAGGGAAAGGGCTTCAACATAATAAAGGAAGCGTACTATCTAAATTTAACTCTTCTCTGGTATAAAATATTGGCATGCAAAGATTCTCCACACCTATGATGACCTTCGAGGCCCCCGCGACATGATCAGAAAGGCCGATCTCTTGATCGTGGAAATAACAGCAATTAGAAGGGTTTCGTCATGAACGGTAATGAGAAAGCCGCTTCGGGATCCCATCGCAAATCAAAATGTTCCATCAGAAACCACCAAACTGAATGTTTTTTTCACCGCTATCCGCGATCCTTTGAAGTAATCTCATTTTGTGAGGAGCAGAATTGGCAGGCAGATTAACATCTTAAACTCGTAATATGTGCTTGCCAGATAAGCACCCACATCGCATGAAAAATGAAGACGCAAAAGCTCACAGGGAGCGTGATGAATGTACGGCGTGGGTATTATTTTCCCTCACCGACGTGTGCACAACTGCTCATTACTGCTGAATTATTCTTTACTGCCGCTTGATTTATGAACGCTTGAGAGAATTCAGTGCTAAGACCCTGATAAATATGTTCTTTGATTGATAGCACTACCTAGGAGGGCGCTGTCAAAGTAAATTGACCGATGTCTGTTTTAGGGAACATTTTTTCCCATCTGTTTTTGTTGTAAGCCTGGGTCATGGTACCACATTTAATGTGAAAGTCGCTGCTTGCAGTGACAATCTCATGGAGAGAATATCACTCCACCAGGGATTTTGCCGTCTCTACGAAGCTTTTTAGAATCCGTCTGCTTATTGTTTTGGTTTCATGGCCTGTAACATAACAGCTTCAGTTAACTTTGTATGGTGGAAAAAGTTGCTTATTTTTCAGCAGATGAGCAACATCCTGACACACAGGGTCAGTGATCGGACGTTGGCCAATGTTGGGGCTGTTGCAGTGTTTCCTGCAGCAGTAGCACTGGTTGGTCCTTGACAGCGGCTTTTTAGCCGACTGAGCGTGCACGATTGTGACGGTGAGAGAAATAAATCACTCTGATCACACTGTTCAGCTGAGTGAAGCAGAAAAAAAAGAACGCCTTTCAAGCCTGTTGCTCACTATTCATGATTTCACCCATTTAGTACACCTGTTTTTCTGTTTGCTTTCCTTCTTTACATATGCAGTCCTCTGGTTTTCCTTTTTGAATGACAAATACAGACAGCTACCTGGTGGTATGGTGAGGGTATTTTTCTTACTCCGAATATATATGAGCTAGTTGCTGTCTGCAGTCTTTGCGCTCAAGTGCAAATCTATATGACAGAGTCAGCTAATACGACGGCTAGCTGCGCAGTTAACTGAGCTAACCAGCAAACGACTGCGGCAGTTAGCAGCAGTTGGTGTTTACTCTGGTGATCCACTGCCCCTGAATTCAACAGCTGGCCACTTATTACATACTGCACCTTTAAAAAAACAACAGGAAAGGAAAATAAGAGGGAGGTAGCCGCTCAGAGACACATCCAGGTGTTTCGCAGTGACAAAACAAGAGATTTTCATCAACAAATTTAGCCGGGACGGGCGCATATTTGTACCAGTCAGCCATGCAGAGGGAAACACAGCCTGGTCTGGCAGAACAGGCACAACGCTACTGTTCAGCATCCAGAACAAAAATGCTCTGAAGCATTTTTCCTGGATCACTGGCACTTTATGAATAACCAGGCGCGGAAGCAGAACCTGAGTTATTATAAGCAAGAGAGAGGGCGAGGCGGAGAGGGTGAGGGAGAGACACCGAGGCAGGTGGAGAGACGGATTAAGACAGAAGAAAGATGGCGATAAGGAGAGCGATAAAGTCAGAGAGTCGCTGTTGTCAAGAGTCAAGACGACTGAGATAAAGGTTGAGAGACTCCACTTGAGAAAGGATTACTGAATTATTGAGATCCAGGCGTTACAGCAACGCGGGTGAATACTGTCATGATTTGGAAAAGCAGAATCAGGTCCAGTTTTAAACATATGGAAATCTTAAATCCACATGTGAGAAAACATCGGTCACAAACACATGCATGCTACGTTTTTTTTTTTTATTGTTTGTTTGTTTAGAACAAGCAGAAAAAATCCCCAGTGCACATGTCACACAATTTATCAAGAGTGTATTTTCTAACCTCGGCCCCGAAACCAGGTATAATGGCCAAAAGACAAATAAAAGAGCGGAAGATGCCAAATGAAAGCAAGAAGGGAAAAAGGAAACAGGGCCAACTCTGCCGGCGGAGAAGAAAATGCGCCAGGAAAAAAAGAAAGAAAGCGTGAGCGAGAAACTCACAGAAAAGAAAAACATCATCCATTTAGTGCTGATACAAACACTTACTCCAATAAGTCCTCCGCCATCGATTTCACAGCCAGAGAGAATTTGTGTTCGATGCGCGAGTTATTCAGCGCAACCATTCACTGTGACCATCTCAGCTAGGGGAAATCAATTGAAGTTAAAAATCAAATCTCATTTAATTTTGCCAGACCAAAACCCCCCCCTTCTTTTTTCTTTCAAAGAGAGTTAAAGATTTGAAAGAAGGCAAGGGGGGAATGAGGAAAAGAATAGAGGGAGAAGGGACTGAGAACAAATAGGAATGAAGTAGAGGGAGAGTGAGCGCAGTGGGACCGTGCCTCTCTCAGTTGGAGCTCAGCTTCAAAAATCCCCAAACGGACTGGCTACTTTTTCTGGAGTCGATGCGTCCGTCTTGCCAGAACTTGTGACGTGTGCGATGATGTGTCAAACAGCTCAAAAGACTGAAATTGCAACGTGTGCCTCTCTCTCTCTCTTACATGTGCATTTCAGGGAGAATTGAGCGAAAGTTTCATTATGGATAGGGATCAGAAGCTCCCTCGAAATTTGCAGGAGGCGGTTTTGAATGACGAGTTCACAGACTCTGAAGAAAAAGATGCAAATGAGGTGAGTTTTATTGTGACAGGGAGCCACAAACATCTGACAGCCGCCGGGGGCTTTGAATCTGAGTCACTGCACCCTCAGAATTATTTTGCCGCTGTTATTTTGAAGAAAGTAGTTACATGACGTTATTTCAATTATCATGTTTTGATCTCTTTTCTTAAGTTCCGATTTTGTTTGTTCTTTAATAATATAATAATCCCTAAATATTGGCTGATATCACAGTACTGTGACTAAAACAGGTTTACTCTGGTGGAACTGCCGCCTAAGTGAATGTCTTGGAGTCCTGCTACCAATTATTTTTTCTTAACTCCATAATTTTGGGGAAATCTCATCAGAACTGTGCCGACTGAGCTCCCCTTCACTAGCAGAACTTGCCCGGGAGGCAGTCAGGGGCTGATTGCATAATGAGCCGCTGCCTTTGTAAAATCGGTAAATTTGCAAATTCACTGATTAAGGAAATTTCAGAGTATTTTCAGATGGATCAGAGGGAAAAGTCGCCCCGCTTTCATGTCCATAAAGCGCGGCAAATGTTTATTTCCTATTTTCCACCTGATCTTCATGGTGGCTGCCTGCATGCATGCAAAAGAAAACTAGGAACTCTGGAAAGTAAGAAAAAACACAGGAGAGGTAAGGTGAGGTTATATGTGACAAAACTGAATATATGAAAGACAAAAACTCAGGGACACAAAGAGACTAAGAATGGGGCCAGAGTATTGGAAAGAGGACAGGTCAGAGGAAAGGACATGAAAAATGAAACACACAAGGGTGACGGACAAAGAAAGAGTGAAACACAAAGTGGAGAAGAAGTCGTTATGGCTGAACAAAAAAAATGAAATGACAACTTTAAGAGAGGTTGAGGGTGAGAGAGAGGAACAGGGAGGGAAGGCTCCCGGGTTGGACGCGAGCCATTTTAATTTGTCCGTGATGAAACTGATGGATGACACCCACAGGACTGCTAACTGTAATAACCACAGCGCCGAGAAACTCTGACACACACGAACACGGACGCTCAGGTTATAGACAGATCCAACGAGAGACACATGAGACAGCCGTCGTCGCCCTTCATGTGACCCATCAGCAGTGTGAACAACGCTTACCTACTGGTACACCCTCTATATATATATATATATATATATATATATATATGTCATCAGGACAAAATAATCTACATCAGAAAAATAAAGACAAGTGAAAAATAAATAAAATGGAGCTAAAACAACACCACCCAAATTTGTTTAAATAGCTGAAATCTTGTAACAAACTAAATCAATAATCAAAACCAAAACCAAAAACAAAAGAAAAACAAAACAGTGGATAAAACAAAAAGCACAAACGTGTTGCGATGCCAAAATAAGATGAGAAGCAAAAAATCAATGACTCAGAATCAAAAGTTGCATCTAAATTCTGGAATATTGGTTCCAAACAAAGAAAAAGAAAAACATGTGGGACAAAAATAGCAAAC
The DNA here is from genome assembly GCA_903131615.1 of Diplodus sargus. Taxonomy (NCBI): domain Eukaryota; kingdom Metazoa; phylum Chordata; class Actinopteri; order Spariformes; family Sparidae; genus Diplodus; species Diplodus sargus. Next base: position 4,463,493 of record CAEMYA010000083.1, on the reverse strand, counting down.
AATTAGGTAAAAACAAGAGCCAAAAAGTTTTTTTTTTGGAAGGTTTGTTCCCGAATTTCATGGCAAAGTTACAAAAACGTCTTCAAATTAAGAAATGAAAATTGTGTTGACATGCCGTCCTCCCCCTTTTTTTTAATCTTATGCACAAAAAACACTGTCAGGTTTAGGAAAAGATAAGGGGAAAAAGAAATACCTGCTTTGGTCTCCTCAAACACGGCTGGAGATAACCTGACTTCAACACACAGCAGGCTGAGCTGTCCTGGTCAGAAGAACATCCAGTGGTTTCACATTTAGAAATGTTGACACTTAATCTTGAACTGCGGTCACTTGCTTGGCAGCCTTCTCCCTCTGTAACTCCACCCCAGCACCTCCCGATTTCAAGAGGTAATGTGACTGTGATTTGACACGTATCGTTGACATGTCAGTATAGTTTGCTGCCTACATGAAAATTAAATAAACAGTCTCAAAATTCTGAGTTTAAGCTAAACTATCGGGCCATTAGAAGAACTAGGAAGCACGAGGCAACGAAATAGACCCAAAACACGTACATTTACAATCTTGGCACATAGCAGCTAAATGGTTACAGCAGGATTGGTCGGGCTGAATGATTAGCTGGAGTGTGTCCAGGAGCCTCAGGGTACGAGCAACTGATGGCGCGAACCTTTATCATAACTTTTTAATTGCTCATTCCTCCGGCTGTCACTGCATGTTTCACTGTTTCATTCCTAGTTGCAATAAACAAGAAGCATTTTTTGTCCGTTTTCTGTCGAACTAAAGTCCTGGACCACAATTTCTGTCTGACACCACTGTCTTTGTAGAGAAATATCACATTAGAGGACTGAGTTAAGGGTTGCTCTGCATTAGTCGTATGTGCTGTTTGCCGGATTGGCGGCAGGAGACAATTACTGACGCGCGGAGTCGTTTGATGGGACGGCGGCGGGAACGGCATGAAACAATTTGCTCAGACATCACAGCTGTCAGAGGCCTCGATTTTTTGAAAAACCAGTGGCTGATAAAAGTAAAAGGCGACTTAAAGATTGGGCTCATCGTTTAACACTTTAAAAAATGATTCAGCCTCCATAAAACTTAACTATGCCGCAGTAAATACCTTGAAATGAGTCATAATGTTGATGATGAGTTGGTCTTCGTCAAGAGCAGAAGCAGTTTTTCAATTTTATCAAAATGTGTCTGGGAGGCTCAAAGATAATGGTTGTACTGTTTCAAAAATAGTGCAAAATCAATATTATTCCTTCCTTTTAAAGCCTATTCTGGAACTTCTACTTCCACTAAAGGTGCACAAAATATATCACTGGCTCCAAAGAACTGTAAAATTACTACATTTTTATTACTGCCTGCACTTTGTCTCTTTGCTTTAAAAGTTACGGTAAAGGTGAACCACATTTTAGACAGACTATATTTGATATAGGCTTGTTGTCCTTCCTGGTCATTAGATTTAACGCATTGCATCAGAGTTGAGTGTTGCAGTGAAGATCTCTAAAAGCTTCTGAGAACAATGCACACACTGGTTCAAATCTGTCTAAATTTGCTTTGTTGCTTTCTCCCCAGTGTTGGAGAGCAAAGCCGGTTTCTACTCATCATCTCCTTTTCACGTCCAGTGTTTTGGACTTGATTTCTCACCGCATGCGTCTCCATCCTCGCCCCGCTTCCCTCCTTTGTTTCGAAAATCATCCATTTGACCCCTTTCCCTTGTAATCTTTGGTGTAATCCTTCCAGCTTTTCTCACCCAGGGTCTCTGCAGTCTCTGACACTTGCTGACTCCCCCCTCGGCATGTCTCCTCAGGGAACACCCACTGCCACCTTAAGTACCTTTCCATTACCCTGCAAGCTCAGGGGAACTTCTTTTTTAAAGAAGGAGCCTTCAAGGGCTGAGAGAGTGAGTCAACAACTAGGCATCCTCTAGTGGTGCATCTTACCTCGACTGCATTGTAATTTTTCATGCTTTCATCTGCACAATGTGCCAGTAAATAGATTGTTTTAAGTAAAGAACCTCTTAATCTTGTTTTTTTTTTTTCTTTGAACATTAAACAAAGCAGCTGAAACACAACAACAAAAGTAAGACGAAAAATGGTGCAGGTGAGATTTAAGGAACAAAACCTGGAGGTGTATGATAAATCTCACCTCAATACACATTAAAAACAAATGTTAAAGTCATGAAGTGACAATAATAGGCAAACAAACAATAGGATTAAAATTCTATTGTTTCTTTGGTATAATACAATGTTGCAAAGGTGGGTGGGATCAGTAGCTCCCCAATATATAACATTATATACTAATAATAATGATAAGAATAATAATAATAATAATCTACAATATAGAATTGATTAAAATATCTGACAAAGCAACTTTCAAAATGTGCTGATCACACAGTGGGTTTGACATTTTCCAGCAAACAAAACACGTGTGACTCATCCAGTTTAGAGTTTCATCAATCAGGGCTCCAAAGAACCTTCTGGATGAGACACTGGTGATGGGTTATCATAGTACGAATCAGAACTAGCTTAACTGGCAAGGTGTATGTACATGTATGTACCTTGTGTCTGTGTATGTACAGACACAAGGAATAAAACTCAATTGTTATTTCTCGGTTTTATTTTCACCTATACACAGACAGAGGAACGAGGACAGCGAGAGCTGAACAAACAACTTTGAGAATGCAGAGTGGGGAATGGAACAGGATGGTTTCTGTACAGTAGCATGTGCAAAGGAAGTAGGTGTAAATACGGTATATATTTCAATGAAAACAAAGGGGTTAGATATGCAATATTTTCTATATTTTGATGTAACTAGAATAACATGTTACACTGTCACAGTGAGAGATAAATAAAAGTAAATCAGAGCCAACTTTGGACATTAGGACAAAAAAAGTGATTGTGAGAGAAATACGAGTGGTATTGTCAGAAGAAGGATAACGCTGCAGAACATGATGAATTCAAATGCACGAAGAATAGTAGTGGTTCAAGAATAGATCCCTTTAGGACCCCACATGTTATAATAGTAAATCTATTAATGTTAACAAACCACAGAGTACATTTTGGATACAATTGTAAGTGATATTCCATAGTGTATTGTTTTTTGGAGTAAGATGTAATGGTTAAAACTGTCAAAAGCCTTAAATGAGTCAAGAAACATTCCTGAAGAAGATTCGTTGTTATTTAAGCCGTATGTATTTTGTAAACCTGAAGCACAGCCATTTCTGTGCCACAATTTCTCCAAAATCCATATTGGTGTTCGTTCAGGAGGTTCCATTCCCGGAGCTGTTTCATAATTCAATTTCAAACCAGCGTTTCAAAACTCTTCGAGAAACACGGAGGGACAAAAAAAAACTTGTGAAAAATAAGTTTGGTCTCTAGATTTAAACAGGGGAACAATTTCGGGGCATTGTGGATCATTCCAGTTGTTCCATGGCTTGATAACTGCAGAACTCCTTTTGATGACCAGACACAACCTGGAGTCATCATGACCGCATTGTCATTGATGACAAAAAGCTCTGGAGAGAAGGACAGCAACCTCTCTGAAACTCAGATGGAGACCCAGCAGTAGGACTTTTCCCATTTGACGGAGATGTGAGATATCATGCATCTGCAACAATCCCCTCTTGATGGTGTCTTCAGCGATGCAGGGAAATGTTTGGACCACCTCATAAAGTACAGTGTGTGATAAAGCAAGATATGAAATGAGCAAAAACCGCCATTTTTCCATGAACACATACATAATGTTAACATGAAGCATGAATGAGCTTTGAGCCATCCTCCCCTCCTCCTCACCGCTTTGTTCGTCTCCTCCTCTCCACGTTGTGCTTTCTGGTTAAAAAATCACACTGTTTCCATAGAGACGGAGTTACTGCCTGACGACTTGCGGTCACGGAAGTGCAGGAAGGAAAAAGAAATGACAGGGCACTGAAACATGTGGAGTTTTCTATTGTTATGCCTCAGAGAATTTCACTCTGAAAAGTTCCTGCACCTTGTCCAAGGGCTCCAGACATGCAAGAAAAAAATACATCTTGCAGTTGACGGAGTTTGAAAACATGAAGGGACCTATTTAAATGATTGATGGAGCATGGCCTGAAGTGTGTGGGCCATGTGCATTAAGGGTGTGTCCAATTTAACTGTCTTATAACCGGTCCCTCTATTATCCCGGGCTGCGTTCTGGTCTTAACTTGACCCCGTCCCTGTGTGTGTAATAGTGATGCGCGGATTGGGTGGATCCCCACTGAGAGGAACATTGCTGTACCTCGTGCACATTTACCACGGTCAGGATTTAATGTTGATTTATGCTCCGGGTTTGTCTACACATTGAAAAAAGGTCACACACACAGTCCAGACATATACAGAGAAATTGTTTGGAGTAAGGCTGATAAATCTTGAGCTGCATTAGTGCAGTCCAAACTATTTATTTTCAGAAGCGAAAACGTTTAATTCAGTCTCCTCCAAAGTTTTCCCCACGCCTTGCCAGATTTATAACCACAGCTTTTTAGTTTTGCTGCTTCACTGTGCCACGGCATTTGCTTCAATGACAATCTCAGCATGAAAATGTTTAAAAGGACCGAAAGCACCCTCTTTAATCTTCTAAAATTGCAGGATGAATACAGAGGCCATTGACTCAAGACAAGGTTTTTTTTGTTGGGGTATGTTGCATTCACTTTCTGCAGCCTTAAGATAATAATGTGCCAACAATGCACCTGAGTACACCTGATTTTAAGAACAACGCGCCCATGGACGCACATACGGGTGGAAATAGTACTTTCAACCTCATGGTGGCATTAGAGGAAGTGTCAATGGATGTCCTCCTCTGAGGACCACGATAATTGTATGATAATCCATCCATAGGGCTTAAGACTTTTTAGTTTGGACAAAGTGATGGACAGACCAACTAACAGACTGCCATAACTATCCAAAATTCAAAAACAAGACAGCAAGAGGAACATAGAAAATCATTTTGAACTTGCACATTTTTTCAAATAAATGAGAGAAATGGCCGGCATTCGGCAGCTCGCAGTCACTGCTTCCTCACACAGCAGTACACACACAAACACACACATGCAACTCAAAAGCTAGCAACAGGCCTGGTCAAATGTCTCACAGCACTTGTGTTGGTAAAATGGCTTCACCTGCTGTCGAAACCAGTTGACATCTCCCTTTATCCATCAGCTTTCCCCACAATTGCATCAGCACCCAGAGTCACTGTGGCCTCACGCCTACACGAGAGAGTCAGAAAGTGATTGTGTATTGAAGTCTTTCCTGACTCAGAGTGCTCACTTGAGGAGAAACGCGACAGCTTGCATGCGTACCCGCACAAACCGAGCGTGTTGGACCTCACTTTAAGCGCGCACAGTCACTGTGTGTGTCCGGCACATATAGCCATGTCGATACTCACAAAGGAGCCCGACTCAGGCTCTGACTAACGTGCCATGTGCCGGCCTGCTGCACTGCTTTCATGGTATGCTTCAAGCTGTGACGCAGTATCTGACTTGGGAATATGTCCCTCATGAGCTCCATCTTTCCAGCCTAATACTGCACCACTATCAGTTTTCTCCAAACATGCTCTTTGGCATTTTAATAACTGCCAGAGATTGGATGTGAGTTGCTGATTCAGTGAAGCTAAACTTAAATCAAGAATCCATGGGATCCCTATGGGTGTTTTATGCAGTTAATTTCGGTTTCATGTTTTGGGGGTTTGAGATATTCACCTCTGAAGCTTTGGGACTATTTAGTTAAAAACTAGATAAAAGTAGTAATAAAAAATGTCTTCTCTGTGAGTTATCCTTAGGGTACTTGGGAAATTATTCACTTTAATTTTAGTTGAGACGTCTTGTTGACTGTCATTTTTAAGATCTTTGAGGACCACGCATACTGTATAATTGCAGTCATTCATATTGTATCAGGGACAGGGATGGAAATAGCATTAAAATATTTCTTTAAAGAAATTTTACTCAAGTAAAATTACTTCTTTTAAGAAGAGAACTTGGAAAGGGGTAGGTTAAAAATGGAGTTCTACTGGAACTACAAAATGAACTGCATTAGATGTCAGCATTTACCTCAGTGGAACAACATCACGCCACCGAGCCCTAACGTCTAAATGAACAGTAAATGTAATGTACTTGATGTGTGCAGCGGTCTGGATTCCTTTGTCTGTAGAGCCGATTGCAGCAGTAAGTATGATTGTTATTGCCTTTTCAGTCTGAACATCATTCTGTGAATCCTTAAGCAGTCTAACACAGTGAAAAAGATGACGTCAGCTAGTATGCAACAATACGTGACAACAAGATGTAACTTGCAAATGTCTTTTACCCACTGAAAAACAGGCTCAATAGGTATCACAGATACAAAAAGTCAAAACGCTAAATAATAGCAAAAATATTAAGGAGAAAAAACAAATCATATTTCAGTCAGTGAAAATTGAAAATTAGCTATTTACAAAAAATATATTAAATTATGGAGTAATATAACACCTCATATATATTTATGTATATATGCAATGAATATCACATTT
>CAEMYA010000083.1:4438294-4456939 GCA_903131615.1 Diplodus sargus | reverse complement strand
AACTTGGTACAATACTTAATCAAAATCAAATTTAGTTGCGAGTAAATGAAAACTATTGGAGACATTCATTTTTGAAAATGAAATATTCTTCACTCAGGTAAAACAAGATTTATTGATATTCATTTGATTATTATACCATTCTACAACAACTATTTACATAAATACGTATTGCCAAGTATCCTAAGGGTTTCGTTAATGTTCAGTACTAATTCCAACCATATCCAGTGGAAAATAAGCAAAGGTGAGGCTTGGAATACATATACATAGAATTGCAAAAGTGATGAAATTTAGCTCTGAGGGCCACACTTTAAAAATGAATAACTAAAAGCTGTATTTGGGGTACAATTATAGGATTTTGCAAGGTCCCATGCATCTTATATACGTTTTAACATTATTTTTTGAATGACCCAAATGAAATTAATCACTTCAGCCCTGGGAAACTACTGAAGTAATGTTACTTTAGCAATTTCTGGAATGACTGACACTTTAACTTATAAATAGCACAACCATATCACACAGAATTCTATCGCATCTTTAAATGAGTTCCCTTGAATGCTGATTTTTATGGGATTTTTTTGTCCTTGTTCCCCACACACGATTAACTACACTCAATATTTAAGGCGTCATAAAAATGAGATCGCACAACAGGATGAAGTGCCAAGAAGTGAAATGTGAATGGACAGGGCTGTCTTTTGCAGTTGATTTACTGTAGATTACAGAGCTGACATTGCACTGATTGTGACTGCAGGTAACATGTGCCCTCCTCCATCATGACACTATGTGCTGTGTCAGCCGCACGGAGTGTTTCAGCTACAATGTGCTGTGGAGAATGTCTCTGGCGTCTGTGGCCTGATGTATAGTGCTGATACCTTAAAGTCAACAAGCAGACAGAGGGGATTAAAGACTTCTATCATGTTCAGGGTTTTTTTTTTTGCAGACAGTACATGTGCTGCTGTCGGGGGTTACAGAGCAGCACATCACAGAGACAAACATGACAGGAATGTGATCAGTGATGATAGAACAATGTATCTAGTGGTTACTGGAAAACAACTGCTTAAATTGTTTTTATCTTTTATCTAAAAAATGTGTAAAATTAATCATCAGGTGACGTAATTATTTGAATGATCAAAATCATGTTAATAGGGTCGGGTAAGGGGTTAAGTCGTGTGTCTTGCAGATCATCATGAACAGAAGTGTGTTGCCATACAGCCAGCTCCCCAGAATATGTCTCTCTGTTTTATAGCGGTCTTATAAATAGCGTGTGTTCTCATACATAGTTGTAATCACACCAACTTCCTCCTCCACAGCCTCCAGTCACCCTAACGTGATCGGCCCAAACACCGCCGTCATGGCTTGCAATAAACTGGCTACATATTTGCAAGTCCACAGCGCTCCGATTTGAAATTCAAATGTGAGTCTACATGCAGATGAACAAGTGCAACTCCAAACACGTTGATGCGAACTGAAAAACAGACTTCTATTTAAAGATTGATCGCGTTTCAAACCTGCCAGTGGTTTTCTCGTGAGTGAAAATTATGAATTCTAAATGAACTGTAAATCACACTTAATGCACTGTACACTGTTACTTATATGTATGACAACTGTAGCTTCCCAGTTTAGAAAAATGTACAGAATCTTTTGCATTCACTAAACTACACTTAAAAAGAACATAACAGAGGGTAACTATTGACTATTTAAAGGTCTGGTTTGTAACAAAAGTACAAAAAGTTTTCTTTTAAATAGGACCTTTGATGGGGACACAAGCAGCTGGGTTTGGTAATGGGGATAGCACGCTTTGATATACCCCATAGGTGTTGTTCCTGGGTAATGAGTAATGTTGCTCCAGGAACATCATGGCGACTGACCCTTTACATTGTCGAAGTGTCATAGCTTTGCAACTCACCTAAAACATTGTTTTTCTAAGCCTGACCAGGTTTTCCTTGTTCCTTAAACCTCAGCAAGTGTTCTTATTCCCTAAACCTAAAGTGATTTTGGAAGGAACAGAAGATAATAGGTGAAGTTTGTGTCGAAATAATAAGTGAACAGTAAAACTTCATACTTCAAACAGGAGAGTGCTACTCCCATTCAGCCACAATGGCTTGCTCCAGTGTTTTCCAAATTAAAATAATGGACCTAGAACAACATTAATGATGATGTCCTTGGAAAAACACCAAAACAACACTATCAGGTACACCTACAGGGACACATCACAGACATACTACATATGGTGCATCTTGAGCGTATGTCGACATCTACAGACTGCAATACTTAAATAACACTGAAAGTAGAATAGAAATAGGAAATATATATAAATAATTCATAATCATCCATAGTTTTTTCAGGGTAGAGAAAGGTAGAGGCATGAACTGACGTCTGAAAAATGAATTCTCAGATCTCAAATGGGGAAGTGACATGACTGTGACCAAGCCAGTGGGGAAAAGTCCACAGATAATATTCATCAGAAACACATTTCTGGATGAATTTGCATGTCATATCCCAATACACAGGGCTAATCATTAACACCTAGGTGCTCGGCAGCTCGACTCAGGCTGCAATGATTTGAATATCAAACAAATGCATCTGCACTAACAGCAGTATTTCTGATGTCATTTTAACTATGCACAACTGCATGGTTAGATACATACCATTCTGTATTTATTTAATTTTTTTGGGGGGGGGTTAATAGACTAATCATAACATTGTGAAACTATAAAAAATTGTTCCCCAGAACAGACAAAAGTCTTTATAACCAGGTAACCAGCTCAGACATTAACTCCATACTGTTTTGTGAAAGTGTGCTCACACAAAGTTAATAGGCGCCTCTTTGGCGGTTGGAATCTATCTTTTTGAAGCCCCTTCACCACCATCTACACACAGGATGAGTACATTTTGAAAGCTACACCAGCCCAGTTGGCAACACAGCAAACATTATACTGTATCAAAAAGATAAATTCAGTGTTCTTTTTTCTTAGGTACATGTGTAACTAACTTGTAAACAGATCATAAAGCACTGAGACAAGGTGGCAAGGCTCGGCTGCGTGTGAACAACTGTGACAGCTGGCAAGAAACATAATCAACATGACGGTACAATGTGATTCTCAGTGCACCCTCTGTTCCCAGATCTGAAGACTCAGAGACAGGAAGATATTTTGTATGACACCATATTCTTGTATTCTGTACACAGAACAGTGTTGCCAATTTGCAGTGAAGCTCATTTGGGTCAGAATGTTTGTGTTTTTTTTCTTTTACAGCGATCATGCCACTCGTCCAGCTTTGTTTGAACTAAATATAAAGGTCGGCGTTAACATGCGCACACTCACAAACACACAGCGTCGCCACCAGATGTCCATTTATCTGTGCAGAGTGTTATTCGAAGCATTAGAGGTGGCCAGTGGGGCATGACAGTACTGGCTCGTGAATACTGATGGTGTTGTCCCTCTTATTTGGGAGTCTTAAAGAGTCAGACAGCATCAGTCAGGTATGTGAGATAATGAGAGAACGTGTCAGCATGCAGGGGCAGTTTTAGGAAATTAAAGGGCCTGGAGCAAATATCAAAATAAAGCCCTGCAGACCTGTTTACACAAACACATTCTGTCAATATCAACAAAATATGAATATATAGCGCTCAAAACACTACTAGTCATCCTAACGGCACTATAACTATATTAACATGCCCCTTTTTAAGTCCATACTACATTTGAAGTGTGACATGTGTGTTATGTCATGTTTTTTAACATTTAATTTCAATTTTGGGAATATAAAATGGATCTGCTGCCAGTCGAGTCACCAGAACAAGAACATTGGCAGTCTTAAAAGAATTGTTTAATTTCATATTGTATGTGTCATATCAATGTGGCTACACTACCTGTATGTTCACATAACATGTATAAGAACTGACTGTCATATCAAGAGGTTGCGCTGACCGGCTATGCATCTCTTATTATTACCTTATTAAGCTTGTTTTCTTTACTGTAAATAAATAGCTAAAGTTGAATATAGGACAAAAGCATATTATGTGCACAGTGCTCATTGTTGACATGCATATCAAACATAATGCAACTCTAGGGCTGAGTATCCAGTTAGTATCATTTTTATCAAGTGAAATGTGTCAATATCTACACTTGTGATACTCGACTACCTGAAGTGTATCTATCCAATCTTGTTCTGTAAATAGTTCTTTTATTCTTTGATCAAAAATGTTGATCTGAAGCTCAGTTCTGAAATATACGGTATCGATCACATCCCTTTGAATAAAAAGTGCTCATCAACAGAAATAATAAAAATCAACTGAAACACATCGAGGCCAATTCCATTTCCTTAGTTTTTAAAGTGTACAAGTATTGTATTTGTAGTGATGTTGTATTTTTGCTGTTGCTTTTATGTTGTATGAACACACCAGTAAAAGGAGAAATTCAAATGTAGGAGATGACACCTGCCTGACAACAGTCACCCATCCAGAGTTGACTACATTTAGTTAATCATTAATCTCTTTCCACCTCCATCTCATTTTTTTTTTTTTACTATGTACACATGTGCAAAACAACCTGGTTCCCTTTTCATAGCTTACATCACCCTGACACTGAATGTAAAACCTGTGACATCTCAACACTGAGACAGATTCACCACACTGACAGCACTCTGCGCCTGACCTCAGCTGGTAAGAGAAACTTTTTTTTTCAGAATCACAAGCAATAGAATGGATATAATGTATTACAGTAGTTATCATACTTGGAATTATGTTGGGAAATGTATTAAAACAACATTACGTAACTTTTTTTAACCTTAAACTAAGAGCTTCAAAATCATGTTGATGGCACATTATCTTGTAAAAGGGTGAATGGTGTCTTTATCACTTGTTTCTGCACTGTGTAACTTCAGTCTGATGGTAGGATCACAGTGCTACGCACATGTTTCCTTCAACATACACGTTTTTAACATATAACTTTTTTAGGATGTAGCAGATGTAGTTTTGTTTGTCTGAAAAATTGTTGCAGACCTGGGATTTGTTATTTAAAAACTGTGGGGGGCACTTTCTAATGTCGATTTTTCTACATTATGTTGCTTTAAGTTAAACCCAGTATGCACAGTGCACTATGGGTATGCATTGGTTGCACAATTAACAATGACAGTTCCTGGTTCAATATTTCACTCTGATAAGGATTCCTACATCTGTTAATTTTACCTGTTGTCTCTGGTCTTTTGACCTAGTGTCATCATCATATGATCCCCACCATGACTGTGAAAATGACACTTGTGTTGCTCTTGCTGTGTTTAGGTAAGAGGTCCCATCTTAGTTTTGTTTCTAGCTGCCCTGCAAAGCTTTCTCAGAGTCAGTATCTCTTATCGACCGTAGCTTGGAATGAGAATGGCTTCTGAGCATGGCTAAATAAGAGCATTTTATTGTATATAGTATTCTATTGTTTTTTTATATTGTATATATTATTGTTTCTATATTTGCACTTTTTGATTTTGATTATATTTGTATTTGAATGTACTTGTACTCTGTCTGTCTGTCTGTCTGTCTGTCTATCTACCTCTGTCTATACGCTGCCTCCACTGATAACATGCTACTTTCATATCACAACAACACAACAACAACTGTGCTCAAATAATTTCGGATGCATCAGAGAGGTGTGGATATGGTGACAAGTTTATGGTTTTTTACTTAGTGTGTGATTTGAATATTGATTTTAACGTAGTGCATTTGATTTAAGTAATCCGGAAGCTAATAATGCTGTTTGTTATTTTCATAGCTCATAATTGTTTGGTAAGTGAAGAAATAAATTACTGTTTTGTCTTCTTCTTGACAGGATTTGTTCACTTCATCTTTCCATCAACCCGTCTTCGACATTTTAGTTACAATAACACTGAAGTAAACTGGAGTGACTCATTGACAAGGTGTACGCAGAGAAATGAATTACCTGTAACTCTGTATGATGAAGAGGACGCCATGTTCACAACCAGTTTTACAGAAAATATAGTTTGGCTTGGTCTGCGTAAGGTACGAAATATCACTTGGTCAAACGGTAGCCCTGTCACATTCAGTAAATCATCTGTGGATGTGACAAACGAGAAGCAAAGGTGCCAAGCTATCGAGAACAACATATGGAAAGAATTTAATTGTTCAACTCGGAAATATTTCATGTGTGAACTGGTTTGGGGTAAGTTTGATCTTTTTTCTTTTCTTTTTGATTTTGCAAAATTTTATTGGAAAAAAATGGCATTGAACAAAACATATATCAACTTGACAAAATAACAATCAGATGCCGTGCTTGGAATGTCTGTGAACATGCTCACAATGGTGATGCTAACACACTGATGATGAGTAGGTATGATGTTTACCATGTCCAACATTGTACTTATCTGAGTCAAAACATTAGTGTTGTTGTTTTGTTTGTTTTTTTCAATTTTGAACTGTGTACTGATACTTGGTTTACTTTTAAGTCATTAGAACAAAGATGTCACTCAGCACAAACAAATCCAAAGAAAGTCTTGAGTGCTAACTTTCTTGCCTCATTTGTGAAACAAATACATTGCCTTGTATTATCTGCAGTATTGATTTATGTTTTGCAGGTACCAACATTACTAATTACACCCTGGTTGAAATCAACAAGACCTGGTGTCAGGCCCGGAAATACTGCAGACATCACCACAGGGATTTGGTCAGCATCAGTAACGAGAGGCAAAATGACCAAGTGATTGAAAAGGGAAATAACGGAAGCTTTTGGATCGGACTCATGCACGATGAATGGGAGTGGGAGGACAAAGGCTGCTCTTCATTCAGAGAATGGCAGGATCCCCGTCAGCCTGGCAGCTGCACAGGATACCTTGGTTACAGACCTGATCAAGTTTTGCAAAGACGTTGTTGTGGGATTGGTGGAGCTGTCTTTTGCTCCAGAGGTAGGCAATAGATAAGTAAGGAGCTTAATTACATAACTTTAACGCAACACTTAAAGTGAAAATCCATGATCAAATGGGATTCGCATTATGCCACATTAAACAACATGTGCAACATACTCTGCAAGTGATGCTGAGTGAACGATTAGAAAACTCCATGAGCCTGACATTACGCCAGTGGCCATAATACTTTATTTAAGATGGAAGTTTTATATTTCAATGAAGCACAATTGAATGTAAAATGTTTAACAAAAGTATTTAATAACTTGATGTAATTTCTGTTTATTTAAAGTATTTCTTAATAACTAACTTTTGTCTTTTCACTTTGCACTCTGTCATTTGCAATACTGTGTTTAAAATGGAATAACAAAAATGGAAATTTGAGGAATATGCAGAGATATGCCAAAAGAATACACATCTAAGATACATTGAAAGATGCAACACATCTGAATGATAAATTCAAAGAGGTAGAAAGTAGTCCTCACAGTTTATACAAGTCCCAAGCGAGTCTGTACCTCTGTGAAAAGTGAAGAACATGTTGTATTATTATCAAAAGCAGCATGTTAGAATATGATTTGTGTGGGACCTACAAAGAGTTTTATAGTAGTAGCTACATTTGGCAGTTTGTCTGATGCAGTTGTCGACCAAAACTCTGGTAAATTTGACTTGGATAGTGATCAGTGCATCATTTCCATTAGATCATCCCTCTCTCAGGTTTTTGTGTCTTTGTAAATGCTGACCACATTCTGAAGTTACAGGGTTTGGCCAAGAGGCTTTGAGACAGCTTGTACATGTTACCAGCCCATCTCAATGTGAAGAGACTCATGCTGATTTATGGTGTGTTTAATAGGAATGTGGCTGAACTGCTTGTAAATCTTACCGTCCTTTCCCTTGTTTAATTTCAGGTTGGGTGAGAATCAAAGTAATTGAAAGAAATTATACTTGGGAAGAGGCCTTTAAATACTGTAAGGACAAACACACACGCCTGCTGTGGATTGAGAACGTCGAAGATCAGAACGCTGTCGAACAGTGGCTGAATAACACTCAGGGAGACGGTCCATTCTGGATCGGTCTGAGGCAGAGTCGCGTCTTTGGATTCTGGATTTGGACAAGCGACAGGGTGGTGGTCTACAGAAACTGGAAGAATCACATACAGCCCGAGCTGCCCTTGTCCAACCACTGCGGTGTCATCAACAAAAGTGACAACTACACTTGGAGCGATGAGAACTGTTTGTTTCCGCTGTATTTTCTTTGTGAGGAAGAGATTTACTTCATGGATGACTAGTTTGTAGTTACAAAGCTTTTTTAGTGACAGATTAGGTTTTAGTGGAAAATCTATGTAAGGTTGGTGCCTGATCACAGAGATGAGTCAGCTACATAACTAAAGATTTGAATTTACTGCTCTGATTCTTAATTGACTTCCTTTCCTGAATTCAGTTGATACGAAAGTACAAAAATCTGTCATCCGTCATTTTTTGTTCTTTGCTAAAGATACAGTGGATCTAATGACGTGTTTATATGTTGTTTTATTGAATTATAGTCTGTCATTTTGTTTTAAAAAAGTGTTGTTTTTTTTTTATATATATAATTTCAGAAATGCATATTAACCAATGTTGAAATCAAGGTGTAAACATGTAATAATATGTTAGAAATAAGTCATTTATCTGGTGGTGACATGTTGTAATGGCTCGCTTTCTCCTGTTGATTTTGATCACTCATCCCCCATGTGCCACTCACATCGATCCAATCAATCCATTTGAGCTAATGTTTGTGTATTTGTTTCTATGAAGTCCCGCTTGGGGGCCACGTCCCATTTGTTATAATTTAACTTATCCTGCTTTTCTATTTATATTTATAACATTTACGTTTTTCATGTATCAATGCAGTGTGATTCTGTGTTCGTTGGCATTTACAGTGAATACATAATCAATTATGATACATTTCGAGCACTGAGAGTCTGAAATAAGAAAATATGTCCTAATAAATGCAACCTGATGCATTAATCTCTTTTCTCTAATGCACATCACTGCTAGGAAAATAACTTTTCATTAAATTCATTATAACAAGTATACATTAATTAACATAATAAAAAATGTTCAACAAGTGTCCACTGATATTACTTTACCTTTTGACAAAATGTTATGTTAATCACTTCTGCTATAGTTTTTCATTGTAGCTAAATCTGTAAGTGATAGACGATGCCAGTATTCCTAAAACACTGTTTCGACACTGGCAGTGTAGTGTAGTTAAATGCAACAAGTTGAGTGTATACCTTTGTCTTGGCGAAGTGATGGAAATCAAGAGAGAAAAGCAAGCAAAAAGAGATGTAGTGAAGAATTAATTATTAATTTAGCATTTATTAAAACATTATACACACATTATAATTCTGTGGGGCTGGATATGAACATGGTGGAATCCAGGTTAGTGTCTTCTCCAAAAAACTAAAGCAAGGGGGGACGAGGGGAGAATGGAAAACCAAAGGTGGCAGGATAAACTGGCGACATGATGATGAGCCAAAAACAGGATAGTGAATTTATAGTGAGGAGAGGGAAAAGACACCAGAAGATGCAGTTGAGAGAGAGATAGATTTAAAACAGAGTAGATTGAATCTGGAGAGAGAGAGGGAAACAAAAAAAGAAGAAGAAAATAGGAAGCTTGGACAACATCCAGGACCGTTATTCACACTGTGGACAAACCTGAAATGAAGGCTCAATCCGTCACACCCCCTCACTCATCATTATAACTCATCATACATCGCACAGCCTCAATGTGTGTGTGTGCGTATGTGTGTGTGTGTTTATAGGCCTCTTGATCATTGCTCATTCCAGGAGAACAGACAATCTCTTGACTTGTCGCTCAGCTCGCTCCTCACTTGACCATTATGCGACGTACGTGCACAAGTGTGTGATCATAGCTCATCGAGAAGGAATCAGAGCTTCTCAGGAAACACTCTCCTCCGCTGCATAAATCACCAACCACTGAGGATCCTGACTTGCAGCCAAGCACACTTCTTGGTGGAAAAGCAGCACATTTTCCTTGGCAGAAAATGCAGACCGAAGAAGAGGATGACACACGGCCCCATTTGGGGTTGAATGACGGGCCGAGCCTGGTGTCCATTCTGCCAGCGCTGAAGCGCAACACGGTCATACCACCTTTGGTTGATGGCTAAAGCACCCAGTGATTTAATAATCCATTAAAAATGTGTGCTAAACTTGATTGAAAATGTGATTGAAAGCAAATAATTATGTCAAAAAAATGTACTGGCTGATACTGTAAAAACATATGTATCAATAATGTAATACCTTTCTACATTATCTCTGGATATTTAACATTTCCAGGTGGGTAATTTCTATCTTTTTTACAAACTGAAATACTCATTAGGTAGCATTTACCATCGCTTGTGAATATCACATATCATATACCACATAAAGCCCAACACCAGTGTCAAATGTTAATGTTTTCAGTAGACTAACCATATTATTAATGTTCTGTAATAGCACACTTTACATTTGAAGAATTGCATGTCTTTTTTTAACATTATTACATCAGTAATCAGTACATTGAGTTATTACATTTGCGGCTGTTTCAATCAGGTTGACTGCATATTTTGTTACATTTTGAGGGAATAATTAAGTTACTGGGCGCTATATACCAACCAGTTTTACACCAGAATATAACTAAGTCAGTCTTTGTTCCAATATGTAGCATTCCACAGAGTTTACCCATCAAGTCCTCAAACTCCATTTTCTGTCACTAAGTGATTATCATGCAGCATTTTGAAATGGCACCCCCTTGAGCTTTTGACAGCTTGTGCATGTTAAATCATGGTTGGTGCAGATACTGAATGTAAAAAGGGCAGTTTGTGTGGAGAACTACAGGGAAACATAAACTGCAGTGTAACACCGGCTACTGGAACTGACACCAAACACAGGGCATTTAATAATAATGGATTGGATTTGTATGCCACTTTTCAAGACACCCAAAGCACCTAACAGGGTTCCAGGTTCCATTCATTCACACAGTCATACTAGTGATGTAAACTACGATAGTAGTAGTAGCAGCAGCAGACTGACGGAAGCGTGGCTGCCATTCAACGCTTAAACCCCCTCCGACCACCACCTCAAGCATACAGCAGTCATACAAGCAGTCATACACATTCACACAAGGCAAGGTGGGTGAAGTATCTTGCCGGAGGACACAGCGACCATGGCGCAATTGGCCCGGTGGGGATTGAACCACCAACCCTACGAACATAGGCCAACCCAATCTACCACCTGAGCCACGGTCGCCCCATTTATTGGCCTTCACCTCATGAACAATTTAAACTTCTATTAATATCCAGAGAAATTCTTTTTTTGACTGTGTCACTTGGCTGCTTGCTAGATATTCTGCCCTCATGAACCAATGTTTCTTTATTTAAATTTTTAATTGCAAGCCCACAATATTGACTTTGCAACCAGATAGGACTGTGTGTACATTTCTATACCTTGCATGTAATTATAGCACTTGATATAACACTGCACATGTTTATGAAACATGCACCGCTCAGAGAAAATTCACTACACTCCAGTCCATCCTGTACAGTATCCACCAATATGCAGGAGCATGCACCTTTTGGACAGTCCATCACACAACAGGAAAGCTGATGGGATGAAAAACAAACTCTGCAGCGATGGGTTTTTCTCTGGACCTACTGGCTGCCAGTGGACTGCTGGAGGGTGACTTGGGGACTGGTTTTGATTCTGACTGGAATCTTGGCAGCGAGTGGCCTTCTGTCTGGTGCATGACTTGCATGCGGCTGACGTAATGGTGTGTGGGCCATTGGCAGTAAAAATATTTAGTTGAAAGACTAGAGGACAGCTATCTAAGTGAGTTTGCCATCGACGTCGCCATCACTGCTGCTCGGAGCATGGCAGCGTGTAGGACCCTGTCAACATCCTTATCCAAACTGCAGACATGATCGCAATGGAGCCACTTTCATATTAGCTTTGCGACTACTATGCATGCAAAAATCATAATCCCTGACCATCATAATCACGGAGATTTAACACTGGACTTAATTTGCCAGGGCTTCTCGCTAATGCCATGTGCACTGCCAAGTTGAACACTCATATGCAAAGTATACCGTTCTTTCGAGTATGTGTTCCTTCAATGCAGTCTAACGCAGTGTACTGTTGTTATTAGGGTTAGTAACAGTATCAGTAGGGATCCCTACAGTAAATTATCTCCAGTTGTGATGACTCACTGAAACATATATAACAATGTCAAATCCATCCAGCCATGCCATACTTCAAAAGGTATTCAAAAATGTTTTGTTAGTTAGGGTTAGGGTTAGTTATAGGCTAGTTATAGTTGTTTGTTAGTTTGTTATTATTACGGGTTAGGCTAGGCATGAAGTTTGAGCCATAAGCAGAGCTCTAGAACAATGGGCCCCAGCCTCATCTAGTTAGCCCATACAGTAAGACGAAGCAATGTTTACTGACAACCCCACAACACAAAGCCAATGTCTATAAGTTGGTGGCTTTCCCTTTGTCAGACAGTTCGCTGCGAGACATTTTGTCGCGACTACAGTAAGAGTGGCGTCGAGGAGAAAGTATAGCATGTTTTCAGCGCTTCGGTGCATAGGGCGAAGTGAAAGTCGACTCTCGTCTGGTTCGGATATGCTTCAGTATCCCCAAGGAGGATCGATGGATGGTGACACTTTACTGTAGACTCTTTCTTAGTAATCATCTCACACCCCATTGTCAGGGTCCAGACATCCTGGTAGGGAACCGTTGCTCTAGGAAGCAGCCTCTTAGATGCTTTATATTAATAACAAAAGGTGTTGATCTGCATGGATAGTAAGGCGCTGGAATAGACTAGAGAAAAACTGGAACTTGAAAAATATAATACAGTGTAATACAACTGAACAGTGTGCCAAAGTCCCCCAGCTTTCTCAAAACTTTGACTAGAAATACAGAGTCTAGACTCATACTCTTCTTCAAACATATTTTAATGCAGGTTGCATCCTGGCTGCGACCTGCATTTGACCGAAGGCACAAAGAGACGAGTGACAGAGGGAGCAACACGGAGTGATGGAAAGAAAATGTGGGAAGAGCCAGAGGAAGGGAGAGGAAGAGGAGCAGATGGAGAGAGGCAAAGCGAGAAGAGCAGCGGGGCCTGTCAAACTATTAACGTCATGGTGTGAGCCCGGGGGCTCCCGGTGACACGAGAGATGAGTGGACATATTTAGCATGGCGATCCGAATGGACACACGCACACGTTCACACGCCAGGCAACTCTGCTGAAACCAGCCAACTTATTACATCCCATCATCCCCGGTCTGAGTGAGCAATATGGGCTGGAAGAGATCATGTTGATGGTGGGTCAATCTGTGCGTTGTTCTGTGCCCATGCTCATTGATCATACTGCAAAACCATCTTTAGGAGAAACACATACAAATAAATATGAATTATTATGAGTTGCCAGACACTTTCATCAGGCCCACATACCGCGTGGAATGATGTGGCGTCTGCTCCTGTTTGTCAGAACTGGTCACAGTCTTGGATTGAACTGAACGGTGGCCCAGATTTGGGCCAGTTCTTGTTTAACTCGTTTGCTCTTGGCTGATATGTGGCCATGCAACGGCCTGCTTGTGGTTCAGATCTAGCAAACAAGAGTGGTCCGTCCAACGCCATCATTCCAGGCAGTATGTGGGCTGGACAACACTGTCTGGTGTGGGCCAGATCTGAGCTGCGAAAATTATGCTACCTGGGTCTAGTATTACTGTTGGCTACTACAAGCAGCCTTGCTTCTATCAGAGCAGTTATGCTAGTTATGATCCATCTACCAGTCTCAGGATGCACATATCAGCAAGGGAACAGACCTAAACACAACACCAGCACTCGCCATTGAGTTAGTGCTAATCTGTTTATGTCTGTTTTATCTCTTCTTCTTTGCCTGCTCCATCAGCAGGGTTCTTTTCCTGTAGAGCTTGCACAGTTATTCCACATATTCCATTGTTACCTGGGGATAGCAACCGGGGAAAACAGTGCTTCTTCCTGTTTTTTGGTCGTGCGATGGAAGGCGCACTACTTTTGGGCTGTAATTCTACAATTTTATCTGGAAAAAATCCAAACCAATGGATGAACGAATAGCATAGTATGAGTGAGGTTTATCTGGAATTAATCTATACGCAGACGGAGTCATTTGTGTACAGCCATTACACTGTGCAATCAGTATTTACTTCAGAATGATAAGCTGAAGCAAAAAAGTTGTCCATTGAAACAGAAAGCAGAAATGTGCTTGTAATTGAGTAGTTTGACCTTGTTTAATTAGTATGTCTGGTCGTCTGAATGGCCTTCTGCTAAAAGTGACCTTTAAATCCACCCAATAAAAGACAATTGGAATTTTAGATGAATAAAATGACACGTAAAAATGTATTTTGAGACTGCAACTAGTCTCATTCATAGCTACACCAGTCTGCAATGTTTCTTATTCTTACTCCAGCGATGTGTTACTATTGTATCTATCCATCTCCCCGCTGCTCAGTTGAAATAGCTGAATCACACAACACAGCCTCTCAGCGTGTCCCAGATTCCTGAAACTCAGAGTCCCAAGCCAAAAGCTACAGCCGTGAGCTCGGCTACTCTTTCAAAGTGGTCTTCTGTCTGCCTTTCCTGCGCATTTTCTATTTTCTGCTACTTTCACAGTGCATCAAAACAAACAAATGGCCCTGAATATCCTCTCTTTCCTGTAGAGATGGAAAACACACACATAGTCAAGCTGGATGTGAGAACGTTTGTATACTCATTTTTACTGAAAGCTCACACTGAGTATAGTGCAGTGAATTGACTCAATGGAGGTTTATTATAATTGCTAGTTGGTTACCACTGGCGACCGAAAATCCCTGCCCCTTGCTTCAGCCGGGAAACACTGTCATAATTAGTATTCCAGTCCAGACCCTAACAACCTTTCATGAGGCTCCTGCCGCTAATGGCTGATTTCACAATATCTGCATGAGTGATGGCATCTCAGACATGTTTAGTGTAACGACTGCTAATTTACATTGGAAATTAGCCACCGGAGCAGCCTAAGGGTCATGGTAGTAGAGTTGATGTGGAGGAAGGTGCATGTGTGTGGAACTGTCCTCCGAGACGTGATCTGTTCTCTCATGACACCTTTGACCAGTGAGAAGTTCAAACGAGTCCCAACTCACCGATATTCTTCAATTGTTTTGTTCATTCGCGTAAAAAGATGCTTCATTTTCTGTCTTTCTATCCCGTTACACTACCACGTTTGGCGCTCCTTTTCTCCATACTGTCCTCCTTCATTCCTTGCCCTCCTCTGCCACTCCGTTCCTGTTCCCCCTTATTACAAATTTACAAAACAGCCACATTTCCCCTGCAGTTCTCTTTTACAAGACTATAAACAGCCAACCCTGGAGTCCTCCCTCCACTCCTCTGACAACACAAAGCCCATTTGCAAGTGTGTCTGCCAAGAGTGTACACTTCAGAAAGTTAACAAGCAGCGAGGCGCAGAATTGTGTGTATCAGAAAACCAGACGCAGTGATTCCCCACTGTGCTAAAAGACTTTTTTTTTTTAAATATGCCGGCTGCCAAGAGGTAAGAGCCACCGTCCCGTGATGATTTCCCTCGAATGTTCCAACGTTATTATTGAGCATTCTGAGCATTTGCATTCGATGCAGCTTGTGAGCCTTACTGGCAGATTGCTTCCAAAAATGCTTTAATTGGTGAAGTGCCGTTGCACCTTTTGCTCCTGCATGCCAAAAACAGTTTTGAAAAAGCACAGCACGGCCAGACAGTCACACGGGAGCTGGGTTGAGGAGGATGTTTGTTAATGTTACATCATTTTGGCAACATACAAACACAAAATAGATCCCTGTTACAGTGCATGAGACAGTATGACATGCAAATGTACTACCAACAACAAAAATATTAATGATAAGAATAATATCAAAAGCATTTCACAAGAAAGAAGAAGAGTCATCGATTAACCTATGATATGCTTGCTGTAGATTGTATCATTCAGACATTGTTGCTTACTTTTTTATATGAAATCCTTCCTCTCAAAAAGATGCGGTGATTTGACCATATTGTTGGGCAAATATCGCAAACTTAAGTGCGATTTTATTTAATGTCTGTGTCTAAGTTTACATTTGAATGAATGAATTATGTATTAAAGGTGCAATTTGTAGAAAATGGCCAGAATTCAAAGGTAGCTGGATACTGAGAGTGAAAACGGCTGGACACTGATGCTGACACTGGATGAAAAAAGGTGTGTAGAGCTGAAAAACTTTCACATCTTACATCTTTTTTCATTGAGTTTATGTCAAATGTGTTTTATGATGAGCTTTTGAACACTTTTCTTTCTTCACACTCTGTTGACAATGTTCATTTTGTAATGTTTTAAATTAAAAGTCTGCACACATCTTAATTACCTTATAAATAAAGATAAATTAATACAAAAGATGTAACTGAGACTTTATGTGAAGTTTGACATTTACTTTATAAGCTATTAATGTTTAGAACAGTTCAGTCTTTTAATCAATGGAGCAATTTTGTATTATCATTTCATATTATAAATTGTATAATGTTGTTGCAAGAATTTGGCAGCATGTACAACATCATTTCATTAGTTATTCTGACATGTAATTCCCCCTCTTTTGTCTAACGTGTGATATTTGTTAAATGAAGATTTAATAAAAATCTCTCAAATGGTGGTATTTTACTTTCCTTAGCTAAATTCGCTTTTGAAGGTTTCACAAATAGGTCAAGGCAGTTGTTTTTAAAGATGAAATGTGCATTTTCTGGTGAACAAACTGCAAAACAAATCTTTGCTGCCATTATATCTAAGTGTACATTGTGAACAGTGTCATTAAAAGTTTTAGATTGGTGCAATACAGTGGTCACGTTGTTGTGCGTGTACATTATGGAGGCGCCTCCTGCCTGTAAAACACCAAGGTCGGACTGCACTGAGAAGATCCTCCTTTCAAGGTCACACCAAACAGTAAATTTACTGTTGATGACAACAGACCGCTACAAACGCCATCCAATATCTATGATAATAACAGGTTGGTTAGTTTTGTTTGGGGGTAGTGCTCTATATCTATCCTCTGTATCACTTTGTTTATCACCTGCCTGGGTTGCTATCAGCAACCATCTTGTGTCATCAAAAGCAAATACAGTCCAATCCATTTCGACTTACAACGCCCCTGTTATCATTTCCACATTCACTGTTCCGTTGTCTCTAAAGTGTGCTGTATCTCTGTTTTGAGAGGTGGGATGCTTTCCAAGCACACGGCTATTACTATAAACGAGTAGAAGTTACAAGCTGCTATCTCCATCCGTGTTTCCAAATGGAAGTTTTATGTGGACCAAGATGTTCCCTCGTATCGCTGATCATCTACAGTAATACTGGAAGCCATTTTTCACTGGACAGCAACTGGTCTCAGCTGGGTTCAAGCCAACTTAATATGTTTTTGATGAGGATAAGAGGAATTGATTCATCATCTTTAAAGCTGAACAACATAGAAATGCATTAAGTATAGCAGCCATTATGGACAACAACCTTTAAGGATAAAGTTGTCGATATTAGTTGCTATTTCCTGGAGGAGTTACAATGGAAAACTTCTCATAAGACTCAGTCAAGATTGCAATAATACATACTATACAATGTCTGGGTAGATATTCAAATTAAAGCGTGCTGACGAGCAGTTCACATAGAATGACATATTATGACTTTTATAACATTGTTATGACTTCTGGAAAGGTGCTTAGGTTTTAAGTTTGCTTAGGTTTAGGCAAAATAAACTACTTTGTCAGGTTAAGGAAGGGTTAGGTAGAGAGTTAGGGTTAGGGGGTCACTGGGCCACAGTTAATTTCTACTATGGTTGGTTGGATATGGCCCAGACTTGGGCCAGTTCTGGTTTATCTGGCTCATCCTTAGATGACATGTGGCCATGCCATGGTCTGCTTGTCGCTCATATCAAACAAACAAGAGTGGGCCATCCAAATGCCATCATTCCACACGGTATGAAAGCCAGATGAACGGGCCTTGTACAATTTTGCTGTACAGGGAATAATCCCTGTACAGCAAAATTGTACAAGGCCTGTGGCTCAGAAAGCTATTTAAGTGGCTCAGAAAGCTGTTTAAGAATTAATTGTGTTTATTTACTACTGTATGATGCTATATATAACTGTGAATGTGCATTTAATCATATTGCTGTGCCAGTGACATAGACAACTTTAAATTCAGGGTATTTCCTATATGCAAATGGAATTATTATTAGACCCTTGTGTAATAGCCACAGATACTCTTTCACTGCCACAATTACCAATTTCATTTGTCAATCATAGTTTTCATATTAACAGTAATATTTATTTCTGTATATGCAACACATGTGATTCCAACAACAGTGCCTCCATTATAGGGAGTGTCTCATTGTCAATTAGCGTCTCTCTGCATCTGCGTTGGCATTATGTTGTCAGCGTTTTGCTACAGTTATCACTTTTAATTGCCACCAATTGAGCAATTGTGGTTATGTGTACGAAATGTCTAGATACAGTGAAATAAGCAATTAGCCCTCAACGCTGAATATATATGGCTACCCCACATATAGATTCAACCATACACACACACACACATGCACTGGCATACATCTGTCAGAAATGGGTATATGCATGCCGCACATACACACACACACACACACACACACACACACACACACACACACACGCATGCACACA
>CAEMYA010000083.1:4378116-4438259 GCA_903131615.1 Diplodus sargus | reverse complement strand
CACACACACACACACACACACACACCAAATATTGATTGCGTTTGCGCTGGCTGCTGTGCTGAGCTCAGCAAGTATGCAGGCTTGGCTCATTGCCCACTTTGTGCACTTTGTGTTGATATTTCACACTTTCTCACTGACTCATATTATTTATTGGGGGCATTCAGAGTACATTATTTGCATTTAATCATTGATTGATAATCATCATTTACACTGACTGATTAAATACAATTAACATCAAGCGCAAGGGAAACACGACATGGAAATGGGTGTATTCAAACAGTCAGCATGATAACAGCTTATGTATCCAGACAGTTATGGAGTGAGTATGTATTATTCCACATTAGAAAATTGCGTATGGCTTGCCTCTTTTTTCAACAGATGAGACTACAGCTACAGCATACAGAACAGCACCCCAGGAAGTGGTGGATGACTCAGATCTTGTACATTAATAGTAGTAGTAGTTAAGAAGTACCTATACGACGATGTATAATAACACAAAAGTGCATGTTACTCATTTAAAATCTTACCTACATGATAATACTGAAGTAGTATGTACTTCAGGACCACCAATCAAATAATATATCACTATTTTTAAATTATTAGATTCATTAGAAAAAAAACATCTTATCAAGTTAAGTTTGGAAGTTAAGTAAAGGTGTCCCTCTTCAGGAATTGGGCCCTTCCAAAAGGTCACCAGTTAGTCTTAAAGGGTCATGAGATGATTAATGAGAAGGGATATAACGTAAAACAGACGTCTGGTGCACAAGATATTTTGAAAATTGAATTGAATTAGAAATATTTCAAATTTGATTTCAGATCTAGTCACGTATTTTGGTGAAACCATCTGAAAGGTTCCATAAACAACCTTGAGACATTTGAGACATGACAATGGGACCAAACTAGACCATTTTAAAAGATATACAATAAGAGAAATACAATATTCAACTCTACATTGTAGTGGGGCACAAGTCCAAAGCAGCATAACATTCAATAACTTATGTAAAGGAGGTCAAATGTGAACTCATGTATACTACTTGAGTAAAAGGCAACTTTCCACCCAAGGTACTGGTGTATCTGGGTTCCCCTGAGGTCTGCGAGGGTTGGCCCAACTGTCTACTGTGCGAGAACACCATTCTTGTGCCATATCTAGCAATAAGTCAGAGATTGTGAAGTACAGAAATAGCTGGTGTAAGAGTAAAATGTTCCTTATTGTTATTCTAGGGGCTGTATCGTAGGCAACTGGACTTGTTTCAGTTTCTTGAAACAAGTCCAGTTGCCTACGATACAGCAGCTAGATTTACCATGACCTGCATGGCCGAGAACATTCATCAACTTATTGATATTCAGCAACCCATTGGTATGTTTGGCAGACACAATCATTGCAGTCCTGAAAAACAATGGTGCTATACATCACAATGAAGTACTATCACGCCACTTCCAGATACATTTGTACTGCCATTCATAAGAAATTATAGCACCTGATGTATGGAACAATCACAGCATTCAACGCTGATAACAGCATCGTATCACAGAATACTGCTGTGACCTATGCATTGAATGTGTTGCCACAGAACAATTCAGGAGGCTTGGATGTAATCTTTTTTTTTTTGCATATCTTGACCCTGTTTATACAGTGTATATGCAGTCATATTCTGTGCGTACTGAAAAGGGCAAAGGTTTAGAGTTTATGAAAAGGAAAAAGTGACCCCCTCCAAAAAAAGGTCAACAAGGTGCACCATATTTAAATAATTGTAAGGCTGTGGAGGAAAACAGCATGCTGATATCATTGTTTTGCCAAATAACATGCTATGCGCAGAGTATTTTTGTCCCTGAAAAGACCTATGATGAAAACAATGAGCTGCTGAACATGTCCATTGAGATACGAACCAAAACAAGATGCAAAAAAGCAGGTGTAGATGCAGGAAGGTGGATGTGACTCATTGAGATGTTAATTAGACTTTGCAACAAGCACAAACATAAGCTCCTCAAGATGCAATCATGCGTCTGTGACGTGGTCGTGAATACATTAATGAGTACAGTCCTGAGAAAGGCATGCAGCGGCTTAAACCTGGTCTCATCTCCAAGCATCTAGGCTGGGCACAAGTCTCTTCCAGGTGCAGTGTCTTCTCACCTCAACACAACCTTGCACCTGACCATCCCATATGCTCACCCTGCTTCCTCCAACCACTGCAATTCTATACCAAGCTGTGACTCTTTTCTATTTCCTCCATACACAGTCCCTTCCACAAGACACTGACACGGCTCTTCCTCTCTCTGTTCTTACGAAATGTCCCCTGTTTTTCACTCTTTGTCAATTGTTGAATTGACAGCACACTTAAAACTGCTGTATTGGTGGCCAGCTGACACGCCAAAGCAAGGAAAGCACATCTTAACACCAGGGAGAAGTTAATTCTTCCACAAGCAAAGGATGAATGCTTGAAATGTTTCGGGGAAATGGCAGGGAACAAGGCTGGGCACGTCGCCCTCTCTGCCAACACAATTGAGTAGAAGACACAAAATTGCAGAGGATGTTGAGAGGCAATTGTTTGAGAGGCTTAGTGAGTCCCCGTGGCATGCCATTCAAGTGGATGAGTCCACAGATGCAGAAAAGCAGGCGTCTATCAAGATGACTTCTGGGGGGGATTCACTCTCTGCTTTGTTGCTGCTGACTAAAACAAGATGACAGGAAATTTACAGGGACCGTTGTTAAACACTGTAAATGTCCAGCAAAGTGATTTGGATGCTCTGTGTGGGTGTGTGAACAAATACAGCTCCACTGCTTGTGTGGGAAGGTGAGCCCACTTTCTGTGTTGGTGAGATTCTTGCAAGTGATTATTACCAGGACTTAATAGTGTACCAAGTGATTTTAGGTCAAACATATTTGGATAAGATGCAAAATGGATGTGCAATACAAGTGGCCTCTTTTAGACGTGGAGGTCAAATTGCTGTACTGTGGCTTATACGCAAGCATTGGATGTTAAACCATAAGGAACTTGTCTCTGGCTCCTTTCAGACTAGACCAAAAACCCATTAACACCCACTTACATCTCACATTTGTGCTCAGTGGGAAAGGGTCCTTGCAGCATTCAATCCCAGGTCAAATGACTCCGCAGTAGATTGTTCTCTGCACACCAGTCTGTAAGATTGTTGGTTTCTTGCCAAAATGGACTCCTATTGTTGTTTATAACGTGGCTGATGATGGTGGTGTCGTCCAGATACTTAACAATAGAGATCTCCTGATGTCCAGGAGAGCAGTTACGGGTGTGTTGTGTTCTCTATTGACCACTCACACGGAGGAGGTGTGACTGCCAATTCGAACTGTCTGGGGTCTGCTTGTGAGGAAATCCAATATCTGGTTGCAGAGTGTTAAGTTTTCCAATAAGCTTCATGGGTGCGATTGTATTACATGTGCGCTGAAGTCGACAAGCAGCTTTCTGATGTAGCTGTTCTCATCCTCTAGGTGCTTGAAGACTGATTGAAGGGGAGTAGATACGGCATCCTCTGTTGATGTGTTGATTCTAAAGGGCACTGACACATTTGGATGAGCGGAAAACATCTTCAAGATGTTGAACCGCCCTAACAATGTCACTGGCTCTGTGCAGCTTTCTAGTATTCCCTGTTTTCCCGCCTCATTTGTGATATCAAACATGACACACCAGAATAAAAACAGAGCGGCGTCATCGGTCAAGTCCTTTACAATGCAGCAGTGGATAGCAAATAGTGTACACCAGCTAAATACACAGTGTTTTCACCTCTTGTTAGCTTGTGATGTTTGTGTCAATGATGAATTTTGCAGCTTGTCAAACTGCTGAATCTTTGACCATTGTTATTAACCCAACCCAAGCCTGATGCCTGAGTGAAAGAGTGTTGAATAGTCCCGATAGCCTGCTAGCTGCTTTGTATGATGAAATGTTGTCTTGACGTAGGCATCAACATCGTAAACCTTGGCTAAATCTAAGCCAGGCTCACGCTTTGCTGGATAGTTTAGAAAGTTGAGAGTTCACATCAAGCCACTATCTACTGTCCTATTTTCACTTCTCAGAAAGCTCCATCTTCCACATCAGAGAGGGAATTCTTTTGAACTTTCAAAGCAAATCTGAAATCTTGGGGCAAAATGAGTTGAGCTGCGTTTCCTGCATATTGTACATGAACTACGTGGGAGAAAGAGACTGCCAGCGCCTGTCAACTTTTTCCGCAGCATCACCTCCTCGCACTGCCAGCGGGAGTTTGAGCGTTTTTTTTCCCCATCTGCAAGGGACCTGAGAGCGGGAGAAGAATGAATAGACTGCTGTGTGTCACCAGTTTGTCTCTGAATCATTATCTCTCACAACACAGCGTGAGGAAAAACTGCTTCATCAAAAATGATGGTTTATACACTTAATTAACATCCCATTCTGTCTGCTTCATGTGGGTTAAAGTGAGGTCAGGATACCACGAACTTGCCAGAAGAGCACTGATGACTCTGTTGTCTTTTTCCTTCCATAAATTTAAGTGAGGCTTTCAGTGTTGTCCTCACATTAATACTGGCTTAATGCAGTTGCAATGAGTGGTCGATAGGGATATGATTAAACCTGGCGTAACCTAGACCCCATTTTTTTCTTTATTTAAAATACTGGGAAATACTTTATTTTACAGGTCCAGAAATGTCATTATAGGTAAGTGGAAATTATATGTAATGTATATATGTAATTTCTTTTAATTTACCCCCAATGTAGCACAATAATTACCTCCACACGTATTGAAAATTACCCCACCCATATTTAATAATTAGCTCCTGCTGTCTTTCAACAAGCAGTTAATCAAATAGCTGGTAATTTCTTTAAATCATATCCCAGGAATTTTCAGCTGGTTTCTGCTTAGTGTCAGCTGATTGTGGCATTTTTTAATATCCAACTAGTTTCGGTCTAACTTCCCCTCAGCAGGTCGCAAATTTGAAATGTGTTGTCTCAGAAGTTAGGCAGAAATTAATCTTGGCGCAAATTCAATCAGGAAGACTGTCTTTTCATTCACCTCTCTCCATGCTCCCTTCATTCACCTGACACAAGCATTTCTTCATGTACTCCCCCTTAATTTAACCAACCAGATTCTGCACCACATTGTCAGCCATTCATCCCTCTGCTGTCAAACTCAAAAAACGCTCTCCTCTCTACTGTCGCTTCAGGCATTCGCGTGACTCTCCTCCACCTTTTCAGCCAGTGGCAAGGTTCTACTCGCTAGAATCAACCCTGTAGTCAAATCTCCAGGATCCTCTTTCCTTCATCACCACCACCACCAGTGTCTAGCCTCCATCGGGGGGGGGGGTTTCCTATTCTACACAGCTTCATCACCTTCCCAGCGAGTCCAACTGCCATAGTCTCTCTCATTCTTTATACACACAGCAATAAATCGTCTTGTTCACGCAAAGAATTATGCATCTCTCCTGATTCAAATTAGGGCTGCTGTGGGGGAGTTAGACAGAAACTGTTAAAAAGTTAAGCTGCGACAAGTCAGTTGAATAACGTTAAGTTAGGAAAGTTAGACAGAAATGAGTTGAAAGATAAGCTGCGGCAACTAACTTACATCTAGTCTCCTGCTAAGGGGAAGTTGGACAGAAACTAGTTGGAAGTTAAGCTGCAACAGGTCAGTTAAATTTAGCGTCCTGCGGAGAAAAAGTTAGACTGAAACTCGTTGGAAGATGATGCAATCAGCAGATGTTAGTCAGAAACTAGTTGGAAGTTCAGCTTCAACAACTCACTTAACTTTAGTGGCCTGCTGAGGAAACGTTCGAAAGAAACCAGTTGGAAATGAAGCCGCAAACACTCACTTCATCTTAATAGCCTGCTGAGGAGAAGTTAGACAGAAACTAGTCTGACGTTCCCTGGAAATGCATTAAAGAGATCATCAGCTGTTAATTAACTGCTTGCTGAAAAATAGCAGAGTAGTATTATTGAATAATAGCGGGGTAACTGTCAACA
This sequence comes from Diplodus sargus, assembly GCA_903131615.1. NCBI lineage: Eukaryota > Metazoa > Chordata > Actinopteri > Spariformes > Sparidae > Diplodus > Diplodus sargus. Next base: position 4,432,305 of record CAEMYA010000083.1, on the reverse strand, counting down.
CATTTTGGGATAACTATCATTGTAATTGTGGGTTAATTGTATTTCATTTATTTCTATTCTACTCTTCTGTCCCACTGCTACTTTCGCATTCAACAAAAATCACCCCTTCCCTTCCACGAAAAACCTTTTTCGTCATGACCCTATAGCTTCTCCCCCTTCCTCCCCCTATCATTCTTCTGCTCCATCTTCATACTGACTGCATGACTCGACAATGTTGGCAAGCATGCATGCGACACAGCGCGTAGATCTCAGCGCGTTTTCTCTTTTTCTGCACCTCTCTAACACGCATTCAACACACGAACGAGACGAGCAGCACGCCAATTTTTTCCTGCTGCCGTGAGAGACGACGACCGTACAGTACAATCCAAACCTCATGTGAAATATTCATTCAAGCCCGTCTTTTCTGTCACGCGTCACGCATGCACGCGCAAACGGAAACACACACACACACACACACACAGGCTACACACAGATGTGTGCACACGTCATGCTGGGGTTTGTTCAGCCACTGGGGGCCGAGGTTGTGATGAATGATTGCAGATAATACAGAGGGGGAGAGAAAAAAACGTGGAACGCATCAAAGAGCTCCCTTCAAAAGGATTCTCGGGCCGGCGGCTCTCCTCTGTACAGCGGTAGGACAGCGAGTCGGTTACATCTTTAAAAAGTGAGACTCTGTGTGAGGATTTCTTTTCTTTTTTTTTTTTTTTGACAGGATACTACCCTCTTCAACAAGTTCATTATTTCCTTTCTTGCTCTGTTGGTTGCCCCTATTCTCTCCCCATTCTTCCTTTTCTCGTCGTTTCTTCTCACAACTTGTCTCCTCATGTCTCCTCACTCACTACCTCCCTCATTACTCTACCACTTTATTTCTTATCTCTCCCTCCTTCAGCTTCATTTCACATATTCTCCCTCCTTATCTGGACCATCATTTTCTACCACCTCCTTCCTTCATTTTCTCTGCCATCCTTGCCCCTTCTTCTCCTCACCTGTCCACCTTGTCTTTGCTCCTGATCTCCCCTACCTCTCATTATCTTTACTTATAACACTCCCAGTTGCATCCTCCCTTCTTCTTCTGGCCTTTCATGAACATACTCTGCATCCCTCCATCCCTCACCATTTGCCTCCTGGGTAAACAGCTTATTGCAGCCTCCGGTTGAGCGCTGTCACGGAGCCCCACGGCTCGAAAAACAGAACAAAGTGAACTACAACGGTTCCCATAGGGAAACACCTTGTCCACCCGCCACCGGTGGTTCAGCAGCCCTGACACATATGCAGGCACAAACTGGAAAAAGGCATTCAAAAAGACACATTTGAATACAGAAAAAAAAACAACTTGAATATACTAGAGGGGGACTTCCCGGAGTTCAAGTAAAGTGCAGATGGAGATGTAAAAAAGAAATTAAAATCCATGAAACATATTAAAAAAGCAGATTTTGAAGATACGGCTCCAAATCTTCTTTGCAAACCCTCGTCCTCTATGGCCGGCGATTATTCACAGACTAAAAAGCACTGGCAGGCATTTACCAAATACGGCAACGTCCTGCCAATACACACACGCACTCACACACACACACACACGCTGCGCTCACCCAGACACGCTTATCGTTTCCACAAATATCATTTCGGAGGCATTATCACACGGTTTTTCATTTTTATCTGCAACCTGTTTTAATTATGGGGGACACACTGACATCATTAAAGAGATTGCTATAACACAAAAGATTGCTTTGTATTTTGCTTCTGTCAAAATCTCAGTATTTTAAAGGCACACCCGACCATTACTGTGACTAATGGCTGTAATAAACTTGACTTGAGGTGATAATATTAGCTCAAATGTGTTAAATTTTCTCAGTGGTGACGAGGATGCAGTTTGTCTCTGTCAAATTCTACAGTGCTAGCCACGGCTTATTTGGTGTAATCTATATTTAGTAACCATACTTTTTGATGGTCCAGTGAGACACCTGGATTTGACCAGTACACAGTGACGTCACTGCGTGGGTACAGGTGCAACACAGCTCACAGGACTTACCAGCTGTATCAGGAAATGTAAGCTACCGACCAGCTAATGGTCTATGGTTATATAATGGTTGGGTTGGCTAGTCCCTCCAAATGCTATTCAATCTGTATATATATCATGATGGGGCATCATAAATGAATGATTTACATGGGTAAAAGAGTCAAATTTTGATATTAATTATTCTGATACATGACATATATTGAATACAAATACTGCTGCTGTCTTAAAAAAATGTTATCAAGAGATATTTTCATTTTATCTTATAGGGACTGATGGGGGGTTTCTTTAAGGAAACCCGCGGATGTCTCCAGCTTTTTCTGTGGTGACAACACCGGTTATTTTTCATGGAAGTCAGACCATCTCCAACTATGATCATGGCGACCAAAACAAATACTTTAAGCCAAACCATGAGGTTTTCCTCACCCTGACCGAGGGGCCTGGTGTGGTCACCTAACCATAAGCACAGCGAGTCATTGAGAGAGCAATTCCAACCTCAACAAACGGAAGGTAGCAACATAAAGTCATTTTCAGTTGCAGAAATGAACTCAGCTAACATTTATTTTGGCTCCTGGGTTTTCAAATTCATATAGTCCTCCAGTTTAATCTACCAAACGCTAATCTATATCAGTCACATTTTGGGTTTCCTTGTGTATTCAACAAAATGCTCTGCTGTTGATGCCTGCATTTGAACAACATGGGTTTGACCAGTGGCTTTCTTGTACTTTAAACCAAATGTACCACCTGTAATTAAAAGTCGGGGAAACTAATTTCATTCTGTTCCTCCTCCTGCAGCACGGATACCGCTGCATGGATTAGCTGTGGTCTTAGTCGTGCCTTGCCACCTGCTGTGAGGTAAGCAGAATGATTTCACTCACCGTAATCACTGTAGCATTCACTTGTATTGTGCGTGAGTGGTGTCTCCTGGGGAGGTTATGAATAGGAATGTAAAGCGGCCAGCCTAACACGGTGTTATCAAATTGCTCCTCCTGCCCTTTTTGCAAATTTGCACGCTCGCACACAAGCTCGCAGACTCCTAATCACGTTGAAGCAGCAGCAGGGGTCGGCGGAGTGAACGGTCTTGATAGATGTTGCCATCGTACGCAGAGTCTGAGTTGGTCAAAAGGAGGAGAGGAGCCCTATCACTATGTGGCTCTATCCATTATTGATCAGAGAGGGCAGGAGTGTGTGTGATGGTGGGTGTGTGGGTGAGAGAGAAAGATGGACACCGAGAATGACTCAGAGCAGGTTTAGGAGTACCAAAAGTGGGGCAGGAGGGAGTGAAAGTGATGAAGGGGGGCAACAGCATGAGAGGAGTGGACCAGAGAAAGCGAGGAGATTATAAGAGCGAGGAGGAGGAGGAGGAGGGAACCACCAGATATGTGACATAGGGAGCAAAAGGGCCGGGAGACTCAAAGACGCCGTGAGTCAAACTGAATAATGTTTCCAAAACACTATCCGTCTGCAGAATACAAATCGCTGCGCGGCCATATGCATTTTGTGTTTTCATACATTTCGAATAATGCATTCAGCTCGTTTTTGTACGCCCACCACACTGGGGGCTTACAAAAACACTGCCGATTCCCATGTGTGTCTGTGTGTGTGGGAGCACAAAAAAGAAGTGGTGCTGTAGACAGAGGGGGGCAGAGCTAACCAAAGCATGTAAAGCTAGATAATCACCATGTTATAACAGATGTGTTTGGTCCGTTGATAAAAATGAAGTAATGGGTTGACAAGAAGTGATGTGCTGGACAGTTTCTTAGTCATAAGCGGTTAACTTCCTAAGTCTCTGCTGGTTGGTTTGGTTTGCTTCATACCTTTAACACTTTTGTTAAAGATGTATCATCCAGCTCTCAAATATAATATTAATAATACTAATAGGGCAGTAATACAAATAAACATGTTTTTCATTTTTCCATAGCTGCTACCACAGAGGAGAATAAGGCCAGCAGGGTGACTGAGTCCGTAACATATGAACAAAGTCATACAAAGTCTATCACATGTTGATACACTTTACAACCCATTCTTTTTTTTTTTTTTGTCTTTGGACAAAGCCAAGCAAGCTGTTCCCCTTTGTTCCTTGTCTTTATGCTGGCTGTTACCGCCTTGGCATACAAGGTTCGGCAAAGCATCGAAGGCTGTCGAGGTGGCCAAATTTCAGCAGTTGCCTGGTTTGCTAACAGTCATCAGACTAATGTCTGAATATAATTGGGTAATGATTTGTCAATATTGCCTTTAACTTTGACACATCAGCACACTGTGCGACTTCTCACAGGCTCCCCAGGGAGAAGGCTGAAAAAACAGAGAATTATCTATTATTCTATCATTCAGTGATCAGGCTGCTCTGGGAAGCTATCTAATGATACAAATGAGAAGGTTTTCGGTGCCGCACACTCACATAAACGCTGTTTTGGATGAAACAACTGAAATCACAATTTATATAGTTGATTTTTTTTAACCCACTTGCCAGATTTGCAATCACACAAACTTTTTTACATAAAAAAAGTGCAAAAAGTAGAAAAAAAAAAAAAGAAGAAATTCCCAAATACCATGATTCATAAAGTTCCCACAGAGAAGTCTTGATCTGTGAGTTGCTCTCGCATCGTCTGCGGTGATGCTTGTGAAGTAATAGGAGCTGACATATTCCCCTCTCTCAGCCAAGCTCTGGTTCAGTGATGCCTGTAAAATAACATCAAAATGCTTTGCAATGCCCTGAGGTGCTATGCACGGCTGTGAAGAGCCGCTCTGAAGAAATTATTGGTGTCAAGGCAAATCTGCGACGTATAATTTCCACTATTCTTTCTCTTTTTACACCTGTTTTTCACTTCCTGGAAACCTCCTGTCGTATACAGAAATTGTTTTTTACACCAGTCGTTCATTTCCAGAGCCATGTGTGTGTGTGTGTGTGCGTCATGTAGTGCATAATAAAGCCCCTCCCTGTGAGTGGGCTCCCTGAAACACTACATTATACTGAGTGTGCTGTGTAAAAAACAACAACAAAATGATCACATAAAGTCAAACACATCACACCAAGAACCGTATTGTTTTGTATCCTCTCAGCACGTACTTACTCACTGCACATTATGCTCGGAAGTAAAGCATAGTTGTAGCTTTTCTTGTTGCTAAGAGATCATTGAAAAGCTTTTCGGCTTTGGCTTTTATTGATTTCATTCCACAGCTAAGATAGCAACTGCTCATGAACAAAGGGGAAAAAACAAACTTGTGAATGTGAATGTGTTTTCTTCCATTCAACAGCTCCGTTGAAATGGATGAGGTGTCCTGCAGGTGCCGTGAAACCATAGATCGTTTAATAAATAGTGGCATCACCATTGATTTGTGGATTACCACTTAAAGTCTAAAGTTTGGCATTTGGCCAGTGCCATCTTGGAGCCGGAAATGACCATATGAAAGGGTGGAGCTTGGTAGGATATCTTGTTTGGATCTGACTTAGAACCTGAGGGCACGCAGTGGTTGGCAAAGTTAGCCACGCCCTAGAACATATAAGCCTTATATAGTCTCGGGCGTAAAATAAACGATAAAACCTTATGTTATAAGGTTTTATCATTTATTTTACTCTAAACGGGACCATAACTTTCAAAATGAAAATCACACTGTGTTGACAAAAACTTGAAACTAGTGATTGAAACTAGAAATAAACTAATTTGGAAACTGTTTGATGAGGTAATAAATCAAGTGAGAAGTGGGGTCATTTTCTCATAAGCTTACACATAATCAGACTTCTTTTTGGCAACCAGTGAAGTCGCCCCCTTGGCAGGTTTATGGCCCTCTTTTTAAGACTTTTCAACGCTTCCCATCGCTATTTCAGACCCAGCAGCTCCGAAGAACTTAATATATTGTCTTTGTATAAAATCAAGCTAATAGCTCGAGCCAGGTGTCATAGTTACAACTCAGCATCCGGTCAGGGACTGGTCCCTGCCTTGACACCACTTCCCTTCAGGACACTGAATTGTTACGTACCTGAAAAACCCAAGTGCTCCGCCTTTCATTAAATCCTCCTCTATCTGTCTGTCCCTCTCTTTAAACTAGCTTCATTCTTCATTTAAACAAATGGACGTTGTTGCAAACTGTGACAAAATATAAATGAAAATCACAAGGTTGTAATAAATAATCAACAGCAGCAGTGAGTTAAAAAATGTATGTTCATGCAAAATAGATAAATACGCTGAAAGATTTACTTGCTCTACTTGAGCTGAAGGCAGATATGACTGTATTCTGCTGATATGTGTGTGTTATTTTGGTATTTTTCGCCCAGCAGGGCACAGACCTCCCCTTCACAGCTTGATTCATTAACTTTTTGGTATATTTCTCAGCCAAGTTTGCGAGCATATTTTCAGATTTTTTAAGCAGTGGGGTAAAATAAGTGCACCAATCCTCTGTGTATGCTTACAGAAAATACTTGCATATCCTCCGTGCAACCATATTTTCCTGTTGCAGCTTGTGTAACAAGACAGGAGTGTGTTCATGCTATAGAGTTTCTCATCTTCCTATTGCCAAGGTGGTATTTAACAATTTGTGTCTCTACTTAAAGTAATGCCCCTTCCATTGGGTCTCTCACTCAGAAACAGAGACTTCAGCCTGCCCCTGCAGACCTTTATGCTTTACCTCCCGTGCATGCAAATACAAACACGCATACGGTATGCACACACACACACACACACACACACATACACACACACACATACACACACACACACACACACACACCCACACACACACCCACATACTCCCATTGTGTCCTTGTGTGTGCACGCTCACACACACTCGCCAACTCAATGACACACCCAGCGGGCATGGCGTGACATGACCAATCACCGGCACGGCAGTAAGATGCCTTTTGGCACTTTCTGAATGGAACCCCTGAAAAGGAAAGTGGAGGAGAGCCATTTCAGCCATTAGACGAAAAATGCCTTGACATGGCAGGGGCAGAGGAAGGGGCTCGTATGTATAAAATTGTGGCCCCACAATAGGCAATCCTTCAGGGGCATCCATTTTTCAGAATCAGACGCCATTACAATAATGGGTCAGGGCTTTTAAAGGTAAAATCTATCTGACGGCTAAAATGTTTCTGGTATTTCCTTTCTCTTTTTGACCTATTCTCTGACCTTGTGCGCAATGAGTAGGAGGATAAAAGTGGTTTAACATGTAGGTGAAGATGGAGACAGTGACAATACACCTGTCTATGTGGTTGCCAATAGATAAGTGTGCACTTTCCGGCTCATCTCATAAAAAATGCGAAGAGGCATCCGTCTACACAAAGGCTTAAGAGCGGGCGGATATTTCATTTCAATGTTGGGGGGATGCAAAAAACAGGAACATTCTTCACAGCAATTCCTGAAGGGACAACAGAGGCACTGCTGTATTAAAGGTATATAGGTGAAACACTGATGTTTACTATTAAGCTACTCTGGATGACTGCAAGGTGAATAACTTTAAGGTTATACCAGCCAAGTAATAATGTCTTGACACACAAGATTCAACCATGAGGTGATAGCCCAAGCAAAATGGGGCTTTTAGCTTTAAAACTTACAAATGCATTGTTTTGCATATAAAATTGACACAGTTGTTTTGAGTGCCGAAGGTGGGGTTTGTGTGAGCCCATTTCGAGCTGATAACATGTTATGGCCAGGTGTTACTGTCTCTGGCTCAGGTCATGTTAGCTTGGAGTGCTGTTACTGCTCTGTTTTTCGACTTTTAATCTGACAAGTTGTTACAGAAACCTGTGACATTTTGTCGCACTCACCAATGATGTGGCTGAAAAAACTGCACTGAACCGCACCAAATTACTACATAGTGTTGCTTTAAGGGAATGTGGCACCTTGGAATCATTTTGCATTTTATAATACAATAAAAAATACAAAGGTGTTTGTTTTTCGCCGGTGGCTCAATTTTAAGCTTCATCTAGGGTCGTCCAAGTGAAGGAATTTGGGCATCGCTGGTATAGCATTTCGAGAGAGAAACTGTGTTTATCCCAGAAAGGGAGGTCGAGACCCTCCTGCCGATGCCCCCGTAATTAATCCCTTTCAGCAGGTTGAACCAACGTGCATCACAGGCCTGTGGGCTAACTGGGCAAAACAATGATTTAAATGTTGCTGCTGGGCATCGTGGAGGCAAAGTTTGGACATTTTTCCAGAGAAAGGAACTTGTAAAGGCAAAATCCACTGCCTGCTCTTCTTTTCAACTTAGACTTTGAGCAACCAAGGTGCATAACAGAGAGGGGAGACCACCAAGTCCAACTGATTGCTGTGAAATACAAAGAGACACTGGACTTTTATCAGTAGCTCTTCCTCTCTCTCTTTGGTCTGCAGCTTGAAAAGCTTTGCCGCTCCCTAAAACTTCTTAAGAACTTTAAGATCAGTAGCTCCGAATATCACAAGAAGGTCACCGTATAATGTTCCTATGGCATATCGGAATATGCACATGCACAAAAGCACCCATTTAAATTTAATTATTTACTACACTGATTGCCCTCGCTATCGGCTTTAATAAGCGGCTCGGCATTAGCCTCAGAGGCTTTTATGACCGTCTTAACAGTCTTGTCCCATTATGTTGACTTTCATGCCAATTTACATGAAAAGCGAAACATTAAACCTCTCCTTTGTTGCGGGAGTACACGGACGGTAATTGAGAGAAATTGAATCAGCAAGTTATAACAGATTAGTCATCTCCTGAGATAAACATGTACAAAGGGAATAATGATCAATGGAGGGGTGTGTGAAGTGAAAAAAGTCTGAAAACAGCAGGTAAGGATATTCCTGATCCAGTCATTCCACTTGCCTTTTTGTAAAATTAAAACCCGTGTGGGGATTCAGATAACATGATGTTGTTGGGGGATTATTTTACGAATATAAGACAAAGGTAGGTGTGTATAAGAGATGGTGCTCTAAAAAGTTCAAAAGCTCAAACTCAGGACCTGATGAGAGTGTTAAAAACGTCATTAACATAAAGAACCTTGATTATCTTGCCAGTGGAAGAAGAATCTGGTTTTAGGCCAGCTTTGTTCACACAATGTGTCTGAATAGCCCATAATTATTCTCAATTGGTTGCACTGAATTAACAACAAAAGGTCTATTTGCTTCTCTGATAATATTCTATAAATTATGCCTATCGTGCTACTCCCATGTCTCAGTCATTGGCAGCCACGATAGCAGCTGATCTTCAAATAGTGCAGCATGCGCTATCAGGATCCGAGCCACAAACGGAGAGAATTGTTTTACACTCAGGAGGGCTGCTCCCTGCTCCAGACCTGCGTGGGGATTTTTGTTTTATTCACTTTTTCAGGAATCTTGGCCATGTGAGCTGATTCTGGCACCAACCAAATGTCTGCCTTTTGAATCCTGCCGCAAAGGCACGCTCATGACTAACAGGGATGTCTCCGCCAAGATGGCAATCTGCTCAATATGGTCATATATCCTTGTCGAAGCTCCCTCCAGCAGAGGAGCCTTTTTCTTAATTTCTTGTCACATTTTTAGAGAATCAATCAATGCTGAACTTCAGAAGTTGCCTTTTTACTTTGCTAAAATGCTTTACTAAGTGTTTATGGTGCTTTGAAGTGAATCAGTCACAAATCCCAATATACGGTGAATCAATAACCCGTCCTGTTGGCAAAACTAAAAAGAGACCACATTTTTTTTTGGACAGGCTACCCGCAAATCAAAAATACAGAGGTTCCTGCTTGTGACAGCCCAGATTGGAAACATTAATGGCGTCCTCTTTGGCCGAGCTGTGACGTTAGCGAGCTCAGTAGCTAGTTAGCTAGTCTCTTGTCCATAGTAGATGTACAGTAGATGAACGCTTCCTTCTGCACCATAATATGGTTGGGGTGTGTGGTTCAGTAGAAAGACAATAGTACCAATGAGAAACAGCTCAAAACAAAGTCTGGTGGACTCGTGATGTCTAAGGGGCAGGGGCAAAAAAATTTCAATTTGTATGTATGATGTGTGGCACCAGTGCGCAATGAGGGCACTGGAATGACTCCCGACAGTACACTTCACCACATCTTGTCCACTAGAAGGGCATCCTAGATGGCACTTTATCATGTTTTATCGACCATATGGGAATCCAAGAGGGCACTTTCACAGCGATTTCTCAAACATGGGGGCACCAAGTGCACTCCCCTTGTGTTTGCGTTTGGGGTTAACTGGCCCTTTAACTGTCTCCTCCCATGATTGCCAGATTAATCCATTCCAGACAGCAAAATGTTCTGCAGACTCCAATTTCACAAAATAAAAGTAAGCAGTAAGTGACAAAAAACATGGCAGAGAAACAAAGAAGCAACTGAAAAACACAAATCATGCACTTGCATATGACTCGATTTTTGTATTTGCATTTACTCAGACTTCATTTTCTCTCTCAGTCTCCACTTCTCCCCCTTCTCCTCTGTGCACTTTCTACATTTCTGGCTTATTTAATCCATTTTCTCCCTTACAATAGACTTCCTATCACCAAGACAAGTTGGTTTAATATTCCACCTCATTCCAGCACATGCAGCAGACGCATTTAAGTCACTCACTCACTTTCTCATCCGGCTCAGTTGTGTTTGCCAACTTGACGTCTTTTTCATTTACTTATTCATTACAGGGCGAGATGGGGTGGGAAGCAGTTTTATTCGTCGTTAGTGTAAATCTTTTCCACTTTCTGGTGTTCTCCAATGTACACTGCTGAAATCTAAACCTAGAGTTGTTGTTAAAGGCCAATGCTGACATTTTTCAACTCAAGCAGCAGTTTTGTGTTCATATTAAGCGTCTTTGAATTGAACTGTATCTATGCCCAAAAGAATCTTGGGTTTCAACAAGAATGTTATAGTCGGTTGAGCTGAAAATCCTTTGAAGCGCCGTGCAGTCAGGGATTAACAGTCCCTGATGAAAACGGTAACTACTGAATTTCTCATCGGTCAAAGCGCTCTCACAAACATGACCACTACTGATGTTTTGCACGTATCTGGCCATGAGCACTTTGCAGGTAGTTTACTAAACATTTAAACGTACACATATAAATCATTTAATGAGGTGAATGTGGAGGATTTAAGATACAACCTTGAAAAAACACCTAGTCTGTATTTGGATTTATCGGACACCTGCTGTGGAGGAAGGACCGGTTAAAATTTAACACACAACATCTTCTGTGCTTTAAAAGAATGTAACAACAAGGTTTAGGGAGAAGTCACGCCGAGTAAAAGAGGCAGATAAACAGAGAAGAATAAAGTCAAATATAGCAGTAGTATACAATATAGCAGTAGTATAAAATACAGCGATATACTGAAAAAAAGTCTCACGATTTAACAACCCCGACCCCCAATCACCTACAGCACAACAGTGTCTTGAGGAAAATGCTAATGCTAACGCTAATATGCATTCAGTGAGAGATGAAATGTCTTTAAGAAACTCAAGCACGTCCAGTTGCCTTCATACAGCTCTGATATACCATGACCTACAGGACTGAGACCCTTCACCAACATTTGCACAGTAATAAGGCTAAGATGTGTAGCATATTGTATTCACCATGGTAAGATTCTTAATTTAGCTATGCTAGCATGCTTATATGTGCTAATTGGCATTAAACAAAATGAATAAAGTAATGACATTAGTATTAAAGGTATTTGGCTATAAATCAAACATAAAGGAGCATATAATTGGACTGATAAAGAATTTGAGCGGATGAGGGTGCAAAATGAGATCACCAATGCTATTACAATTTATCCTGAAAGGGAAATAAAACCAGTCCGTCAAGTACGTGTTTAATTATTTTCCTTGATGAGAGGAAGTTGATCAGCAGGGGGGGCACTAGAGAAAAGGTAAGAGGATCACCAAAGTCATTAGGCTTCATCCTCTGGGGACTATGAATGCCTCTCCAACATGTTATTACAATCAATTCTATAGTTGTTGGGATCATTAGTGCCCAATCAATACCTGGAACACAATATGAGTGTGAGTGTTTGGGGATTGGTAATTACACCCAATTGTCAAGTGTTAGCAAGGCCCATACGTAGAACAGCAACCTGTACAGATCTGGTTCTGGCAGAAATATTTCATTCAACCAACAGACCGACTCACTAACATGGCTAGAATTACAAGAAAACAATGCTCTAAATGTAATAAAAGCCCAGCCTAACCTAATCTGCTTCAAGCCATTTCTACAAAAAAACCTGCCATACAATTTGACACAATCTTACACACATCCCTGTCTAATTTTTGCTGTCTGTATTTCTGTTCGGTCTCTTCTTCCCTATTCCACTCCTCTGCGGTTTAATTCTTCAAGACCTTAAGGAGAAAGCTCAGGTCAGCAGGAGTAACAGCAAAGTCACCCGTTGTTCGGAGACAAAGGGACTTGACAAATCACTGTCAAAACCTTGTGTGTATTGCACTCCCGCGTACAATAGAGGACAAGATTGTGTGTCAGCTTCATTTCCACTGTCAAGGCTCTCTGGCAAAGCACAGCCTGAAAAGCAATTACGTTCATCAGGGAGACGTGAGCATGGTTTGAAATTAATTCCTATTGTCGAGCAAATGGGGGGAAGAGGATTTTTTTTCTCCCCCGACGGATTGACTCAATGAGACACAGAGTTCGTAGACGCACTTGTCAAGAAAGCAGTCATATTTTTAGGAAGTTCCAAACCATCTCTGTCATTCATTCTTGCTATCACAGCCCTTCCACAGAGATTTGACAGTATATCAAGTTGCATTCAAACTCGGTCAGTGGGATCTTTTCTTCTGTTTTCTTTATTTCAATGCATCTCACATTGAAGCTTGATTTCAGGGGGTGTTTTTAGTAATAACTCCCAACTCAAATACAGCAGTTTGTTCAACGTTCTTATGCTTCAATGTATGAAGCTCTACCTACCCCTGTATTATTACTTTTGGACTATTATGAACAGTCTCTGTTCGGTTAGGTTTAGGCACCAAAACTACTTGGTGAAGTTTGGGAAAAGATCATACTTTGGGTTAAAATGACAATGTTAAGTCTCGCAATGTGTAAGTTACGTAAGTTTGTTGCCCACTTAATGGAAGTAATGGTCATCCCCTCTTTACATTAACTAACTTACATAACATAACTTAACAAATCACTCGTGACCCCCCCAAAGGAACCCCTGCCTCCGGTAGAGTCCGGTGTATGGCTCATACTTACTATCGTTCTTGTACAACATGGCTTGGTTGTAGGTTCATCCTGTTTTGGTTTCGTGAAAAGATCATCAAAAACTAAAGTGTCAGCGAGAATGTACATAGTCATTAAAACTGCATTAATGCCCGTAGAGATCAGCACCACGCTAAGATGGCAACAGGATTAGTTAGGAATTTAGTTTCTTATGTAACGGGCCAAAGCCACCAACCAACCCACAGTGTTTGTCTTTGGCAACCCAAGAATGAGACTTAGTAATTGACTATCTTTCTGCCATACTTGCAACCATTTGATACACATGAGCTCGGGCACACAAGGGAGTGTAATGTAATGTAAAGCCTTCACCACACACCACACAGCTGAGCCTCTTTTAGAAATCGAGAAAGAAATATGCATAAGACATTGCCTCTCATCCTGGGTGTCTGGACCTGAAGGGGACCCGACTTAATTTCCAGTGGTTGTGAGAAAAAATAATAACCTTTTTTACACTGAGGGATAGTTATTATATTACACTGCATGTACCAGTGATACAATTTGCCTTAAAATAAATTATATTGAGTATATTTAAGAGAGTGTGCGTGCAGTTCTGGTGACACTTGAAAAAAACGACTCACTGGCACTTTCACAATGTTACGTTAAAAGTGTTTTTCACTCGGTACTCAGGACTGGCTGCCATTTCAATTTGAGTGTTTATGCCACTTGACATCTTCCATGGAACACCACTTCTCACCGACAGAGACAAATCATTTCTTCTGCACACGTCTTGCGAATCAGCCAAACATTATTACTTTTTTCAAACTCAATGGCGGATTATAATGAAAGAGGCCCAATTTGTTTTTCAATGAATTCTAAAGGCTTTAAATACTAGTCATGAGTTTTTTGTGCATATGAAAGAACAATTTTTTTTCAAAGGCGCGCTTCAAAGGTGTAAATACAATCCAGATAAATCAAATTTGCACAAAAGATGGATGTGAGCTGGAGCCGAGTGTTAATGCCTGATACTGAATGGGGCCTCTTAAAGCACCTGCTCCTCCTGCACTGCTCCCTCTTAACAGCTTAGCTTGCCAGCTAATATTTATATAGCCACATGCTTCAGCAGATGTTAACCACATGTAGCAAGCTATAATCAGAGGCTAAGCATGCTACCGTGTAGCGAGCTATAAACCAGGAGTAGATCTTCTGTCTTCTCCCTCCCTCTGCTTTCACCTCGTTTTCATCTTCTTTCAGGGAGCATTAAGCCACATATAGACAGCTATAAAACAGGGACGTCTAAGTAACACGCATGTTTAAGTATATCTTTGGGGCCAGAAATCCTTCCAACGTGTAATCTTTTATCCCGCCTTTCTCTACCTTTTATCCTCTCCCCGGTTATCCTCGTCCTCTCCTCCACAGGCCTCCCTCGCCTTCCCTCCCTCTCCTCATCCAGAAATGATAGTTTCCCTTTCCCTCGGCTTCTTTTCACAAGATTTAGAGTAACTGTCTTCCGCCGAGCCATATGCCACGGGCTAACAGCACGCAGGCAAGCACAGTAGCCATCAACAGCTGTGAGTCAACTCAGCAGCTGCTTCTATAGGTGTTACCCGCAGACTCATCACCCTTACACCTCATAATCTTGTCAACATGTGACCTCGGAGTCGTGTAGATAATCTGCCCCTCAGCGACAGATGCCCCGTTATGATACCAGAAAAGAATAAGACACGGGATTATACTGTTAGCTCTTGCTCCTCTATTAGTCACATGCAGGTTTGGGGGGGGGGTTAAGGAAAAAGAACATCAGCGGAGGGATATGTTCATATAGTGCAGTGACATGCAGACAACTGGTACAGAAAACAATACCACAGCCCCCCCGAACCTGATAGTATGCTATCTGCATGGCAACAAAACGGACAGCACAAGAGAAATAGAAAAGGTGGAGCCAAGAGGGGGCAAGTGGCGCTAAATATTGTAAAAATATAGATACAGTGTCTTCACATGAAAGGGAAGTTCACTATTCACTAAATTAAAATTCAGTCATTATCCTTCTCATCTGCATGCCATTGAAAAAGTTGGGGGAAGTCCACGGAACATTTCCAGAGCTTCATAGGAAAACACCTTTGCAGCATTCTCCTTAACAACTGAGGTAGATGAAGACCTGACCTAAAAGGGAAAACACAAAATGTCTCTAACAGCTCGTCTGGTGTAATACCATGTCTCTCGAAGCCTCGAGATCCCAGATCGATTTGGAAGACGTCATTTACAACCGATTTTTTTAAGCTGAAAGCTTCACTGTATCTCCTAAACTGAAAAGATTAGTGCGTATCCTGTCAGAAGTGGGTGGGTGCTTGGGGCTTCTACAACTTTTTTTTTCTGCATCAGTTATTAGGAAAATGATGCAGTGCTGTTTTGCTATGAAGCTCCAGAAATGTTTAGTGGACTACAAAACGTCATCTGACTTACAATGACATGAGGGTGAAGTAGATAATGCCTGAATTTTCATTTTTGGGTGAACTGTTCCTTTAAAAACAGGACAAGACATAGCAGGGCTGCCGTGAGAGTGTCGCATCACAGCTACCTTTTCTGAGATGATTCGTTTTGAAAATCTTCATCACGCCCGGAAGATTGAGACCTGCATAGTACCGTCTGTAAGGTGAGAGCATCTCCAGGTGCTCAGCACTACCAGAACTTCATGGTGACAAACAAAAGTCCAGTCAGAGCCCTGAGAGAAAGCCAGTTGCTTACTCTTGTTGCCATAATTATGGAAGCGACTAACTCTTGGTTGTTTTTAACTTTTTTGGATGTTGCTTTAAATCAAAAGTACAAAATCTGTTAATGGGAATCAACAGTAAACAGGAAAAAAATTTAACAATACACTGATAGAAAGCATGCACTTAGTGTGAATGGAGTGGCCTGCGCTGACGCTATTTTTCCAGCATGAATTACCATCCCAGTCCGCCCCTGCATGTAGCTGCAGTGCAAACTTTGGAGAGCCGCAACAATTCGGTCCTATTTCTTTCTTTGCATGCAAATAAGGCTCTTAACATTCCTTATTCATGAACATCTCCACATGAATATATAAAGAGGGAGAGATCAAGAGGTGTGCTAACCTGTGTGCTGTTAACAGATGGTGTTTTGAAAAGACTCTGCACTGAGAAAAGTAACAGAGCGCCGTGGATAAAACTGTATTCAGAATCAGGAAAACAGTGAAATCTTGACCTGTAAGCTAAACACCTGTTGCACACAAGCCAACAGAGCTGAGCTCAGGTGTGTTGCTTATGTAAAAATAACTTTTTTGGTTCGGTCATACATTACAATCCCATGTTCCCAAACAATACCTCGTTGAACAAAGTAAATATTAGCAGTGTGGAGGGACATTCTTGAATAGAACCGATTACGTGATTGCATGTTATGGAATGGTTATATAAGTAAAGAAAACATGAATCCACAAAGTTTATAGATTTCAAATACAAATTAAAGCTGTCTTAACTGTTCTCCATGAGAGAGAGAAAAATAAAACTTGTTGGCTGTGAATGCAGTTTGGATGTGACTTGTACCCTATTAGTAAGGGTTCACAGCATGACAGGATGCACTTAAACACAGTCAGACAGTGACACACCATCATATTCACCTCGTCTTATCTTATTCAGTCTGACTCGCTGGGTCTTGACTGTGGCCATAAACCTGACATTGGGCGCCTATAATTATAGCTACCTGCCCATTACTGTTTCCAAATCTCTATCGCTCTGGAAAAACCAAAGCAAGCACCTCTGAGCTAGCAACCGACATGCTGAAAATAACAAGTTAACCTATCCCAAACCTGGTCACTAATGAACCTATACAAGTAGCTATTGTTACCTTTCCTTTTGTGGGGATTGATCAGTTTTAATGCCAGGGCTCGCCTCTCCAAAGTTCCCTTCCAACACTGTTTTCCAGGGGCACCATCACTCTCAGTGATGGTGCCCCGTTCTCAGTTGAGCACCACCTAATACAAATGTGGTGGGTTTAGATATACAAACACGGCAGAGCGTTTCCCTCCTATGCCTGAATGAGAATTGGTGCACCCAGACGTCTCTCCAGCGCAGAACACAAGATAGTTCTGACTATGTGAAACTAATGGTTTTCTCACTAGCAAAGTGCATTGTAACACTGTTGGTCCAATTTGTAAAATAGCTGATTGCTAAGTTGTGTTGCAGTATCTGACCTGGGATTTCCAAAGGATCAATGTGCAGTGTGAACAGGTGGGGGCTTAGCACAAAGCGCTGGGGGGATCCAGAGTTAATCACTAAACTAGAGGAGGTGTGGCTGCCAGTCTGTCAACTGTCTGGGGTCTGATTGTGAGGAAGTCCAATTGCGGACTGTGATAACCCAAGCCAGTCAGCTCCGTGAGTGTGATTGTATTACAGGCTGAGCTGAAGTCAACAAACAGCATTCTGACAAAACTTTTTTGGTTCTCAAGTCATGTGAAGACTGAGTGGAGGGCAGTGGACATGGCATCCTCTGTGGATCTGTTGGCTGGGTTACTAAATATTTAATTGACGTGTGAAATTGGGATTTTTTTTCACTTGTGAAAAATAGAACTTCACATATGACGTTACGGTAAAGGATTTGTTGATTTGGCTTGAAGAATCCCCAGTTGGTGCATTACACTTGTGCTTTATTGACTGGGGTTAATGGAAATCCATGAGGTTTAAGACTAACAGGTGGAAAGCTTGAGTTAAATCTACTAAATCAATGGTTTGTGGCAACACAGTTTAGTCCTCTATATCTTTTTTTCTATATATTCTGTGGTGTTGGACTGGTATTTTGTGTTCTTATTCTAATGCAGCTTGTTTATAATATGCAACAATGTCAGCTCTGTTTTCAACACTTGGCTTCACTGAGAACTCCCAATTTATCTTTTTTAAGTCTGCATCAGTAATCAGACCCACGAAACTGGGAAAAGTGCCCACACCGGCAGCAGCCAGCTGTATCTTCAACAGGCATGCAAACATCTGTAAGAACCAGGATGCGTATCACTGGTGAGTCTATTTAAGGTAATAGCATCCCCTGGCACAGGCCATCTGACAAAGCTAATTACGATAAAGTCTCGGCTGGGAGGTTTTGCACGCTGCCTGAGAAACCTTAAACACAGAGAAACCGGCTGTTTTTCACAGATTTTCTTGCTTTGTCTTCACTCTCAAATCACTCTTCCATACCTTAAGCACTCTCAACTCCCAAATGGAGGCCTTCCTCATTAAGGGGATGGAAGCATTTCAGATTTCCCTCCCTCCTCTTCTTCCTCCTCCTCCTCCTTCTCCTCCACACGACACTGTAGGAAGCTTGATTGACAGGTGAGACATTTCTGTCGCTGGCGTCCCTCCCAGGTGTCCCGTCTTCTCACTGGGGGGATGTTTATACATAGGCGCACAGACACATGCTCGGAAAGACTGACAGAAACAATTGTGCGCACGTTGTCACAGATAGAAACGAGCGGAAGGGTACACAACCACACACACGGCCACGGGTCTATTGATGCATTCACTTGTCCCAAGACGACCCGCGAAAAATGGGAATTGTGAAATGACGGGACACTAAATATAAAAATAGGCAGTGGGTTTGTGATGTTGGTGGATATGATTGTCTCTTTCATGGCTACAAATAACCAGAACAATACATTTCCTTTATACTCTGTCTAATTTAGTTTCTGTATTTTGAACATGCCTACATTTCTGACTATGTGATGTTGCTGAGCTCCCGGTGTTCAGGAATAGACTGACTCTGTGTAGACAACTGTATGTGTGCGAGCGTGCGCGTCGGTGTGACCGTGATGGTGGAATGTGTGTGTTGAGTAGTGAGGAGAAAGTTTGCATTCACTGCAGGGGAACCTGGAGACATTTTTTGTTTGAGTTTGTTCCCTCACTTCCAATAATTCAGATGATGGTGCACACTGACACACACACACACACACACACACACACACACACACACACACACACACACACACACACACACACACACACACACACACACACACACACACACACACACACACACACACACACACACACACACAGTTTTGTACTAAATATAAAGCTGAATTGGAAATGACAAAACACAAACTAAGAATTGTCATTCTCTGGGAAAACTATTTTTTGATTCTCCAGTGCTGGTAAATCCTATTAGCAATGAGATAGAGAGAAACAAAACAAAACAAAACAAAAATAAATGAGAACCGCTTCCCCTTCAGCCAAACTGAGTAAGAATTATGTTTGAATAAATGAATAAATTCAATATAAAAACAATCTTCCTCTAAACTCCAAATGACATGGTTATCTGCTCATGGTTCAGGACATTGAGGACAGTTATACAGTAAATCTCCAAGGAAAAATATAATTCTATTATAGCATCTGAAGAGTAAAATAATGCAAACTTTTGTTGCTTGGACCCAACTGCAGGTCAGTGTTGCTTCACTGTAGAAAAGAACGAATTTGAAAAGGGCTTCCTCAGAGAGCGTTTTTATTAATGTACAGTGCCATGAGGTAACAGGTAACTTCACAGAAAAGACAGAGTAAAGATGGTTGTGGATGTCAGAAAGAACCCAGCCCGTCCTCATCATCCTGTGGGACTCCTCGGTTGATACTGTGGAGTCGTTCTGGGCACCACCATCACTCGGGACCTCAAGTGAACACCAGCTTCTTAACCAAGACAGCCCAGCAGAGGATGGACTTCCTGAAGTTCATTTCTCCAAAGTCAATGATTGTTCTACAACACTGTCATGGAGTCCATCCTCACCTCCTCCATCACCATCTGGCATGTCATACCACCGCTACAGACAAGGGCGGATGTCAGCCCTGCTGAGAAGGTTATTGGCTGCAATCTGCCGTCCCATCAGGACCTGTATACCTCCAGGGCCCAGAGGCCAGCAGGTAAGATTATTGGCCGAACCCTCCCTAACCCATACGGAAACTTTTTCCATGTACGCTATGTTAAATTTACACACAGTCCATATCACGCTCACATTTGAAGCCGCCACTCATCACATGACTGTAGTTCTGTATGTCTGAACTACAGATCCCTATCCGTCTGTATGTACATTGCAGATCTTCTCGGACTAACTACCACACTGATATACAAAATCATTGCCATTTCTTTATCTACCTTTCCATTTCTTCTTTATGGATCATCAACTCATGACATAAGAGTTTTTTTGCCTGGGATATGCAGCTTTACCCCCATCTTTTCCCTTCAGTATTATGTCATGTATGTAGCCTTGAACTCTTACAGCATTCTCTTCACACCAATTCACCTGGTAACATTAAAAAGTCAGCTGGAGACAGCCATTAACTGAGGTAACATTAACTTAATTAGCTGGCGACTTACAGCAGACACAATCTGCTGTTTGTCATTTCTGCTGGCAAAATCTGGAGGTAGCCAGCTAGAAATGAGAAGCCTGCACTTGTCTCCCTCTGCATTAAATTGATAAAAAAACGTTATTTATATCACACCTTTTACGCACAGAATGAAG
This sequence comes from Diplodus sargus, assembly GCA_903131615.1. NCBI lineage: Eukaryota > Metazoa > Chordata > Actinopteri > Spariformes > Sparidae > Diplodus > Diplodus sargus. Next base: position 4,411,678 of record CAEMYA010000083.1, on the reverse strand, counting down.
CTCAGCAACAAAAAAACCCCAAAACATGGGTTTAAACCATACACACAAAAGGAGACAAAAAGGAGAAAAAATGAATGTTGCTGGAATTAAAAAGGAATTAAGCCTGAAAAAATCTTTAGATTAAAACAGATGCATTAAAACAGACAGTTGTTTATTATAGGCTATGCTATAAAGATACATTTTAGGTTGTAGCAGAACAACTGTCCACTAAGTCAGCAAGTCTAACATTTAAAGACAAATGATGGGGGTGTTCAGGTTAAAAGCCTGAAGGTTTTTGTGGTGACTTTGTAGCTAAAAAGCAGCTAAGGAGGAACTTAAACATTTGGTATGAACAGTTACAGTAAACAGTGCCCAATATAGGCAATTTCTTTGATAGCCGTTGCGAGTCCCCAGACTCCCTTAAACAATTGTTTCATTTGTGAGTTGTGGGAGTTGGGAGAAACTTTAAAACCTTTGGGAGACGCTGTCGCAGCAAATTCTTAACCGTTTAGGAGTTCTTGTTAATTCGGTAAACATTATCCATGAAGATATTTCTTTCTTTGTGTAAAAAAAGCATTGGACTGTTTTTTTCAGTTGATGTACGTGTTGATAGGATAGCAAGTGGTCACTCGAAACCCATACTTAATGCCAGGTGTGAACTTTACAGGCGTAAAGAATCACTGAGGCCAGGTGTTAAAAACAGGTCTGAACTGCCTCTTCTTCTGAGTGTATTTCTTGCCCAGTGCATATGTGCCATGCAAACACAAAGGCTTGGCGGATAAGACAACTATCACATCATTGCTAATAAGCATGAGACTGAATTGCCTTCAAATTACCCTCAAAGCTAAAATGTAATTCTGTTTAATTTCCATCAACTTTTTGATGAAAGTTACTTGAGCATAACTTTCTGAACTTAATTTTGTTTTGTGGCATCAGACTGTGGCTCGATCAGCCCCAGCCCGTCTGTCATTTCATTAAATTGATTAGATACGAGAACTGCTGAGGACAGACTAGGAGATGTCATCATTCATTTCATTTTACAGTTCTGAGTGTCATAAAATTGTAATGTCAATCAACCTCAAAGGAGGCTACTGCTCGCTGAGACTTGCCAGCAGGAGCCTGAATAAATAACTCAAATTCTGTGGTAGCATTAAGTATTTCAGTCCTAGTTCAGCTGTCAGCCCGATGAGATGCTTGATAAACACGACCCAGATCAACCCTCTGACATCTGTTCTGGATATCATGATGACAGCATCCTCGCCAAGCCAATCGGCCGCTGTTGCTCCAACGCCTCGATTCTCCATCCACACAGACGCACAACAGTGAACCATCTGCTTTTTGTTTGTTTTTTTTCCCTGCGACACAAACGCAAACACCCACACATTTAAACAGATATTTCAAGTGGGAATAGGTGTGATTTTCGCGAAGAGAGCAGTTTTTCTTCAGCCACCCACTGTTTTCTGTCTCATTGGCCACTCCGTCTGAGATTGGTAATTGAATTAGTGGGTCGGAGACAACATGGATTATTGCCCCTGTTGGAGACCGTGTCCTGTACCCTGCCCACATTTACAGCGAGTAAATATTATCCGAATGTCCAAACAAAAACAAGATATTATAAGTGGAATAAAAATATGTCATGAAAGAGAAAAACACAGGACTAGGTTTTTGTTTTGTTTCCTCTATCAGCCTGATGTCCATTGCAGCCATCGCAGTGAGGCTGAAAGGTCATTAGGTGCTCTTTTAGCTAACAAGGTCCCACAGGAACAAAGCCTAATCAGGTCACCTTTAAAAAGCTCATAATTTAAAGCTAATGTCAATGGAAGGAAAGGCCACACTTTGTTTCCCTTGTGTCCAGCAATGGCCCAAATGAGAGCTGACCTAGGATCAGTTACACAAGTGTGCACGACTCATTGCAAAATTAAGATTCATTTCATTGTCTGATTCACAAAAACCTGGTGTTTTTTGATCGTCCATTTCTAATACCCTGCGTCACACTAGGATTGGTGTTACGCACGTTTGAGTTCAGCACCCCTGAGCTTAAAATATGAGTTCTCCAAAAATGAAAATTCAGCTGTTATAAAGTCCCCCTAGTGTTGAAGGAAAATTGGGTAGAGCTCTGCAGTCCTCACAGCAAAACAGCGTTGCAGCATTCTCCTAAACACTTGAAGTAGATGGGGATTTGTTTTAAAAAACAAACAAAAAAACAGCTTGTCCAGCGTAATTCAAGTCTTCCAAAACCTTCGGACCCCAAATTGATTTGAAAAGACATTGTATACTTGCTTTTTCAAGCTGAAAACTTCACCACAGCCACTCAGCTAAAAGGGTTGGTGCGCACCATGTCCTTCTTCAGCAAAACTTCACCCGTCTCTCAATCCATATAGGTGTGAGTCATAATGACTTAAGTTTAGTTTTTGGCTGCACTTTTCCTTTAACTTGAGTGTGCACAAGGGCTTACAGTTGATCGTCCCCTCCCAAACATGGCCGAATCAGATCTCCAAACATGAACAATTCTTCTTCAAACTGGGCTCGCAATTGATTCTGTTTTTTTTAAGTGCGAGCCCAGTGAGTTAAATATTTAACTATCATGAATTGTTTAGAAGTAGCTGTTGCCATAAATCTTATTTTTATTTCCGCATAGACGGTCTTGTGAGTAATGGCATGGCATTAGTCATCCTGCTTGTTTCCTAACCACAGTCTGGCTGCTCTGTTTGCTGTATTACACCTGTGGCAAAGTGGCTGCACAGCTGAGTGTGTGTGCTCCAGGGGTGTGCACTCACACCTGATACACCTTGACCTGAAATAACCAGTGGCATTTTCACTTACGTCTTGCCTGAGATTTGCATAGAGATAAGGTCATTTGCATGCCGAAGTGGGTGTTTTAAAATAACTGCATGATTATGTGTGTCTCTGCTTGAGCCTCTTCTTAGAATGAGATTTGATCACCGGAGGTTTCATGCATATAAATGTCATATTGCCGGCACCTTTGTCATGCCCTATTGTAACAGTTGTCAAATAAAGTATCACCATTTGCTGCACTTATTGACCCCAAAGAAAAGTGTCTGATACTAGAATAAAATAAAAGGAAATAACATTTTTACAAAATGGGTTATGGTTGGTTTATTATCAGTCCTCCACACCTGCGCTCTGTCACTTTTGTCAGTCTGATTCACTGCTAATTAATCACGCCAAATCCGCCCCTGCACACACAGCAGCTGTATCACTCACTCAGTAAGTGACACCGAGGTCAGAACATCCACCATCTGGTTTCTTTCAGGGAAACACTGGAAGACTCTCTGTCAGATTTACATGCGCAATGACAAACAAGTGTCAATGGATGCGGCCCGCGATCCCCCGACACTTATCCATTTTAATCACATTCGCGAGACAGCTAATCCGACCTCTGTTTACACGAATCAGCTGCATGACAGAAAACTGAAGTTTCCGACATCTGCTTCGGAAGGGGATTTACTACAATTCCCAGGGTGACTCCTGATGAGCGATGTGAAAACTCCAGAACGTGCTGAGAAAACGCTGACGAGAGCAAAAGGCTTTCTCCATTCAAGACGGGATGAGAGCTGTTTCATCAAGAGTGCAACATTTGGCTGCGTGTTGATCTTTTAATGCTTCAGTCTGTCAAAATGCTGGAGATTTTAGTCTAACATTCGAGATGTATCACAAATGCTTACCACTGATAGAATTCCCATGACTGCGGCATGGGAATTCAATCTGTCTGTTTGATCCACCACTTGAATGGATTGACCTTCAAATTCGTACAGACCTTCATGGTCTCCAGAGGATGAATCCTGATGACTTTGGTGATCCAACGACTTTTCCTCAAGCGCCAGCATGAGATTAATGTTGAGGGTCTGGAATGAAATGTCTCAACATCTATCAGATGGATTACCATAACATGTGAGATTCATGTTTCCCAGAGGATGAATTGCTGTCACAATCTCTTAACTTTTAATCAAGTACCATCATCAGGTCCTCTTTTATAAACCGTCCCAATACATAGGCAAATATATCAACAAGAGTCTCAGATGTACTTTTTGTTGAGTGTTAATTAGTAAATGTCAGCATGCTAACACGTTAAGACAGTGAAAATGGTTGAGATTATTCCTGCTGAACATCTTCAGCAGTGTTAGTGTAGCACTGTCGTAGGCATGCCACTGTTAGGGTTTAACTCAAAGCACCACTTGGGCTAAGTTTTAGCTTCAGCTGCTAGCATGGCTGATATTTCAACAATTTAGGTGAAATATAATTTGATACCTTTGATTACCAACAATCTCAAGATGGTGTAATTGACACTTCTCTAGTCACCACTGACATTTTTTCACCTTTAGGAAAATGCTAACATTTTGGACTACAACTGAACAGTAAGCAGTGTTAATTTTTTTCTGTTGAAGTACAACACATAATGTTTGTTGTAAATAATTCATTCTTAGCACAAATTGAACTGTATTAATGGTGGAGTAAGCACTTCTGAAAAAAGAAGATGGTTGATCGTTCAGTCTCTTTCCCAGGTCGTCCAATCCCGACACTTTGGGCTAGCAATGCATAGCATCAGCGATCTCCATGAATTGTTTTTAAGCTTAATAAACACTATTTATATTGAAGAGGAATTTCTCTTATTTGTCCAGGACAGTGAATCCTTTCGAGACAAATGGAGCGGCACCTTTTTTTCTGCCAAACCAACAAACCCCAAAAAGTCCTAGTCTAAATACTTTTACTTTACATTTACCGAGCTCGAGTCTTTAAGCACACTGAGTCTACGTTGGTCGTATGAAATGTGCTGCATAAATAAACTTGACCTGTTGTCATGGTTTATACATCAGACCTGCTGTTATTATTGGCTGGCAACATGTCTCTCTTTAAAAAGGTAGTATTTGGCTTATGAAAATGGTTTCATGGGGTTTAGGGTCACGGAACACGCTTCACAATATTTCCTGTGCTGCTTCCAGTAAATAAGCAGGTAGGAGTTCAGTGTTTTGCTCAAGGACATTGGGGATTTGGCTGTTCAAAAAAAAAAAAAACACGATGCCAACTGCAGAAATTGTTGCTGTGATTTTATGTCTACAGAGCAAGGCCATTTCTTCTGCATGTACCATTTTGTCTACACGTCAGCCTCGACATCAAGGGAGCATTTCATGGCATCCAGGAGAGCTTACAAACATACTACATATGAAAAAACAGGAATTCGTGGGAATGCATCCACAGAACGTTACACCTTTTCATCTGACATCTACATGTAGGGCACACCGTCTTCACGTGAACGGTTTGATTTGATGTTTTAACGTCGCCTTCAGCGTTATCGATTGTTCCTTCTCCATCAAGAATGAACTCACTGATGCCGCCGACTGCCTCTTTCTCGGCTCACGTGTATTTCTGAGGGCTGGACATCCAGTGGATTGTTGCAAGCTTACAGTGAAGGGAATTCTGTCCAGTTTGCTTCAATATCTATCTCTTTCTTTCTCACTCACCCCCCCAGGCCTTCTTTCTGGCAGATTTCTCCCATCAACACTGTGTCTGTTGGGAGACCACTACACAGGGGGGGGGTGTTGGAGAGGAGGGCGGAAGAGATCTAAGAGCATTTATTGGATGTAAATAATATATAAGGCATAGCAAATTGTGGTAAAATCAAACTTGGAAAGAGATCTATTCTGCTGGATAAACCGAGGGATTTGCTAAAAATCTGAGTTTATAAGAGAATCAAATTGTTGGAGTGGAAACAGATACAATCTTACTGTTCTGTTATAGCAGTAACTGTCATGTTCTGCAGAAATCTAACTGAGATAGTTAAGTTGGGGTCCCATACCTACTTAAACAACAAAGTCAAAGGGCTTTTCAGGCCCAGTTGTCTCAAATTCGAGTACACAACATGGCATAGTTTGAGGCATGAATGTTGTTGCAACTGAGAATTGTTATAATTAGAACTAGCAGCTTGAGAGAGAAGCTTGAAAGTATAAACACTTCCCAGTTCTGCTTTGTCACGGCAACAGCAGGAATCTGCAGGAAACACACATGTAGACAGCGAAGCGTAGTACATGTACAGAAAAATATCATCAAAACAACATTTGTCAACTGAACATTCTCCATGACCCATTAATGTCTATTTCTTATAAACTTACAAGGCCAGTTTTTGATCGGAGACATTAAAGGAATGGAGACGAACCACTTAAAGCCTTTTTGTGTGGCCAAAAGCCGATTTGGTGCTCTGGTGCAGGCGGACTTTAACTGAACATAGATAATGAGGATGTCAAGCTACAGCACAGGAAGGAAAGTTAGACAATTCAAACATAAAACATTAAACTCTCACATCGTTTTCTGTTACCAAACCCTTCTGTCGTCCATCCACTTACCTAGGGATCATTTGAGACGGGACCTCAGAGTGACGCCCCGCAAAACAACAAAACGTACAAACAGCCAACCAATCTACACATTTGCAAAACATTCCTTTATTATAAATAAATCTCCTTTTTGTATAAAAACTGGCATGCTTCAACCATGGCATTTTACAGGTTCACAACCCAAGGCTACAACCTGGTTAGCCAAGACAGCAGGAGGAAACACACTCATCTCATTAAGCAAGGGCGATCCATCAGACAACGGTGAGACAAGAATGAAAAAATCGTCACAACCACAAAAATACTTACAAGTAGAGAAGAACAACAAACATGTTAGAGTCTCATAGATTTTCTCGTACATTTCTCTTTTTTAAATATCTTTTTGAAAATGTAATCTGTTAAATCTCTTTCCCGGCCCCACCTTTGCCCTTTTTAGATATAATGTCTACATGGTTTCTGAGAGTTTTTTTTTCTTTTTTTTACCTTTTTTCTTTCTGTTTTTTTTTTTTTTTTTTTTTTTTTTTTTTTTTTTTTGGGTGGTTTTAATTTTTTCTCTTTCCGCCCCATCGTCCTTTGGCATGTTTCTTTTTTTTTTTTTTGTTTTTTTTTTTTTTTTTTTTTAAACAGTTAAGTTCATGGTAGGACCAATGAGCTGTGAGCAGCGGGGAAGCAGGCACACTTGACTGGCTGTTTATGTGGTCCCACCTCTCCGTGGTTTGATGCGGAACAATACAAAATGTCTCATGCTTGGATTCCATTGGGCGCTCTTGTCCATCCGCCGGGTTCTTCGGCCGATCGGCCAAGAACGACGGCTCCTCTTTTCGTTTGGCACGGCCCTCGAGACACGCCCCCCCTCCCCCTCCTCCTGTCCAAACCCTTTTCCTTCTTCTTCTTCTTCTTCTTCTCCTTCTTCTGTGGTCCCTTCAAATGGCATGATTGCTGTAGCTGACATATGTCGTCTTAGTTGATGAAGCTGCGTCAAAGGGTGGAGAAATGGGAACAAGGGAAAGGAGTTGGAGGGAGGTGCGGAGAGGGAAAAACAGAATAGAGGCAGAGAGACAGATTGGAGGGATGGAGGGGGGAGAGGGAAGGAAACAGATTAGAAAGAGCAGCTGAGAGCAGATTTCGCTACAGATGGTCACATAACAGTGTCACGTCCACAGTCCACCTGAGTTGCCGGGGCTTTTTTGTCAAACCCATTATGTCTCGTGTCCCTTCAAGCGCTCCGTAGTAAATGTCAAAGTTTTGGCAGGGACCACAGGGCGTCTAACTGCGCCATTGTTACACTCTGATGCTTTCATACAAACCCCTTTTCTGTCTTTCACTCATGTTTTCGCCATCACCCCGCTGGAATAATGGAAAAAGTCCTTGATGAAAAAAAAATAAAATATAACCTGTATCAAAGAAATGAGTGTTGAGTGCATGCAGGCTGGGAAAAAAAGCTTTTTATTGATATTTTCTGAAGAGCACTCTTAAGCAAAATGTCAAGTACTGGAAAAAAGAGTAGAGGCTCGGGTAGTTGCATTCAGCCTGTCACCATTGTGTGAATAAATTGTTGCTCAGGCCATATGGAACTTTTTGCGAAGTAAAGCAGGTGAGTATGAGAGGCAAACTAACCCTCACCCCCTAACTTTTGCCTATTGAACAAACTGTGACCTGCCTTCTTTACTCGTGCCAATAAAGTGCTAATACCCTCTACATCCAGGTTTTGCAGACTGCACAGAAACACTGACACATCCACATGTTTATGTGATTACATACAAAGACGTGTTCGAACGCCACCTACACCCGCAGCTATTAAGAGAAATGCACACATATACATACGCCAAAGGACTTACGAATCCACTTACATTTATAGAATGATGGAGGCTCGCACAAAAACATATGTGCCAACACACACACGCGCGCACACACACACACACACACACTCCTGTCATTTCATCTGCAGATTGCTGACGCAGGAGAACTGGCTCGACACAAAATACAGCTTTGAAGTGGATGCAACGGTGCGTCACTGTCAGAGCACGGGGAGAGCGCACCACGCTATTAAAAAACTGTCACGTTTGCAGCTGTTTTGCCACGCAACGAAAAAAAGTCAGGCGTGAAATGAATTTTTTAAATTAGAATTAAACATTTTACTTAATTAAGAGCCAAACAGAAGGTCCACGCAGGCAGAAATGTACATGAGGGACATTTTTTTGTTTGTCTGTTTGTTTGGATGGTGCTACTCCATCATGACACGCAGTTATCTCCATAATAATGTATTACAATGAAGTACATATATGTTGTACATAAATATTTCCTATTCAGTAGTATTCAGTTTTAATCTCTCTCTATGTGCATGCGTGGTATTGTGCATGTATATTATATGTTTTTTTTTAATGATTTCTAGTTGTAAAATGTTACTGCACTTCAACTACAGATGATCTTAAAGGGTAAGTCCACCAATTTTACACATAAAGTGTGTTTGTATGAAGCCTTTCGTGGCTCTGGACGAAGCTGTATGTAATTGGTACTGCATGTTGCCTCGAGTGATGTCACTCATTGGTTGCACTGGTAATGCAGGCAACAGATTTTAATTTGATTAGAATAGATAAGGCAGAACCAAAGATATTACCCATTTTTTATTCTGTGCATTCTTCTTCCTGTTTAAAACCCTGGTGCCTACATTACCCACAATGCAACTTAGTCACAGCGTGGCATCATTGGAGGTAATTAAGCAGACCCCATTCAGCTCCTTCTGGAGCCACAAAAGGATTTATACTGTTTTTTTCACAATGCAGTAGTACACACTGACACCTGCAAAAACACGTTAATGTGGAAAATTGGTGGAGCTACCCTTTAAGATCACCAGGCGTTACTTTAAAGAGTTACCCTTTAATATTTAAGTCCACATGCTTTTAAGCTTTAAATGAACTTCTGTAGATGCAGTAGTTTATTATATTTAGTTTATTATATGTATAATTATAAAAATTCAGTGTTCTCTTACTCACTGTTGGTCTCCATGCTCTCACATAGTTCAGTCTTGACCTCTCCGTTGGGCCGATCTCCTCCCTTCTGGCTCAGTTTCCCCGACATGGTGGCGGCTGTCACGATCGCCTGTATCATCATCCAGGAAGCCATTGATTGGAAATTGGGATAATTAGCATGGTAAGACTGTGACTGTGTTTTCCTAGTTAATTTTAATCATATTCCACAATTTATTAGAAATTAAATCGAACCAATCAAATCGCCCCCCTCACCTTAAAGCTGCGTTTTCGTTTGGGTACGTTCTGCTCGGGGTGGAAGAGGATGATGTAGACCTTGGGCATGTAGAGCATCCCCAGAGACACAGAGGCGGACAGGCTGAGAGAGATGGTGAGGGTGGTAGTTTGGATATACATCTAGGGAGGAGGGAGACACAGAGAGAGTTAGACATGGAGTCATTTATCACATTTCAAGTTGTCAGATATAGTCTGTGTAATAGTCCAAACACAGGATACGTCTGACGAGGGGAGAGAAGAGGACAGATGGGACAAGGTGGGAAGACAGGAAGTAAAGGATTGTCTAACGAGAGCGGAATTAGCAGGAAAGTGTATGCGGTGACAGCTACAGAGTCACGCAGACAAAGTAGGATCAAACGTTATATGAAATGATGGCACAGATCAAGTCGCTTAATTGCCCATGTGCTGCGGAGCTTGTCTATTCATCTAAGAACGGTAAATGATTCTTAACATTTCTTGGCAAGCTGAAACACCAGATGGGTGTGGTTTACTGCACGTTGAAAGCGATAGAAATGACACTGAATTGACTTTCAGGCTTGTTTTCCTGAGAGTTTGGACGGACTGAGCAGCACTCTGGTCTAATGACAGAAAATGTGTTTGGGATGAACAGAGACCTTCACCAGGATGACTTATGACAAAGTAGACGTGTTCACCTATGACTTTGTAAACACTGGCTGGCTTCTAGGCAAAAAACCTGAGAAAAACATAATATTGTGTTAAAATCTGAGTGAACACCGTGACCTCACTGTCAGCAGGACACACCCAATTTTTCACCTGGTTTGCAGTGTGTTTTGGCTCAGGGAGCTACCAGCTAATGGAGCTAATATCTTTTAGCTAATGGCCAAGATACTAAGCTAAACACATAGCAGGACAAAGGATTTCTGTTCAGACACATAAGACAGTGAACTGCAGATTAATTTGACAACACTGATCGTCAATAGCACAGTTTGAGGTAAAAATACTTTGAGTGCCAAGACTAACAACTATAAAGGATGCTATGGTGGCCCTGAGGGTCAAAACACAACAACGTCTTGGACACACACTCCACAAAACACAATACAATTTTGGAAATTTTAAATGTTTCTGTTTTTTTTCAAGAAGTTGTTGTTTTCTGAAATGTCACTGTAGTTTGTGAAATGTGTTTTTCTAAAATGTCGTGTTTTCCATAATGTAGTTGTGCTTTGTTAAAATGTTGTTTTTCTGAAATGTTGTGTTTTTCAAAATGTAGCTGTTGTTTTTTTGTGAATTGCTGTTGTATTTAAATAAATGCACTTGGGTTTTGCCTCTTAGTGCCACCATAGATTAATTAAGTAAAGAAACAGCATTTTGATTTGGGATAGATTTACAGTTATTTCAGGTAAGAAATTACTGGATGGTGATGAAAAAAGTTAGTCTGCAGCACAGTACATGAGACACTTCTAGGAAGAGAAAACTTCAGTTTTTTCAGAGACTGAACTGAGCAGTTTAAGTCGAGTTGAATGACTGCAGCTGTGCTGTCAAACAGACAGACAGGCAGTCACATACTGTCCTTGAGGGCACTAGTTAGAGGGTACAGACACTGGAATGAAAGACAGATATGATGACGCTATGCAGACAGAGCTGCTATGTACATCCTACTAAATTTAACCGCTTTATTACGCTACCCTTAAATTCTGCCAAGAAAGTCGGAGGACAGTGATAATGAAAGAAGAAGACACTCTGGCGGACACACATATACACACTGCAGTGGACGGAGCACTAGTCCTCAGGTCCTTAGTGGGCTTCACAGAGTAGTAGGAGGAGGACAGACCTGACACAGCTGACAAGCTCTCAAGATATGGAGCTCATCAGGAGAGAGCTGTCTGCGGCGTACTGAGAGAGACAGACAAAGGAAGGAGGGGTGAGACGGATGGAAATATGGGAGAGAACAGTAGAAATATAAAGACGAAGTCTGGAAGGGAGAGCGATAGCGAGGTATGGGGGGAGGTGGGAAAAATGAAACAAAAACGACGTTATAAGATGGGGGCAAGTGAGGAAAAGAGAAGGGGAATATGAGTCGTGGAGACACTGATGAAGTGAGAAGGAGAGTGGGAGAACAGAAAAACAACAGTGGCCAACTAGACTGTCAGAAAGTGCAGAGACGCACTGATTGAGACAGTGCTGGTAACTGCAGTCTGACAAGAAGGAGATCCAGTGAGGTGAGTTTGATCCATGGCGCTTGACTTCATTCTCGTTCAGGAAGTAGAACAGTTTCTGTACATGCCAATGGTACAATTGCAGCATGCAGCACAAACAACTGAAAAAAGTCATGATGTATAGAGGTCCTGCTTCACAGACTCGATCAAGAATAAAGACTTACTATCACATACAATAAAGTTTGCAGCCTCTATGATTTGGATTTTGAACTTGGTCAGGGGCTGGGATGCCTTGGTTCCCACTTTTGCTTGCCACCGGGCATACATAACACCCAGGCATCTGATCGGGATGCCTAGAACTCACTGGAGAGATTACTTATCTCATCTGGCCCGTGAACACCTCAGGTTCCCCCGGGAGAAGCAGCAAAGTGTCTCAGGGGAAGGCGATGTCTGGAATATTCCGGCTAGCCTGCTGCCACAGCCACCTCAGCTCAGATGAATGGAAGGAAACTGGTGGATGGATGGACTTGGTGATATTGCAGTTTTGATGATGGTATAATTAATTGTGCAGCCCTCCATACACATAAAGTAGGTACAAAATGGACGCATGAAAGGCTCACTTTCTGTGACTAAATCATTTTTTAACCATGACACTCTTGGGACAAAAGTAGATGACAGGGTATGCTTCATTTTCTTTTGCTAATTTGGTAATTGAAGCCAGAATTATTAGCAGACTGTTAATGCTGTAAATATGCCTCTAGAATAGGTTTCATTTTTGCAGGAAAAAAAACATTAGGCCATTTGTGGAAAATTGGAAGAGGACATTATAAAAACTAAAGAGAGTATGACCTCAGAAGTTACTGCCCTGAGCTACCGCGGCACGACTGTTTAACCAGAATAGACATGAATAGTTTTATTTTCTCTGAATGCAGTAAGTAATACATAGCATGTCAGCAGAAACATATCCTTTGGTAAAAGGTGTCTAATTTCTCAGTAGAACCTGACTCGGCCTCAAAAACAGGATGCATTCAGCAAAAAAACACAAATCTAATAATTGGTCAGCTCAATGCATACAGTCTACATACATGTAAATGTATGCACACTTTACCCGTACCAGTACATCTGATACTTAATGGTCTATTTCTAAGACAGCTGATTATTGATTCTTGTTCCCACCTTGTCAAACACTGACGCTTTGGGATGGTTGGTCGGCCACCAACCTATAGCGTCAGTATTTGATGAGTTGGGAGAAAAACTCGATAATCAACTATCTTATAATTTGGACCTTTATGTATATTTGTAAGTGCTGTATCGTGGGCAACTGGACTTGTTTCATATGTGTATTTATTACCAGAAAATTACTTTTGATACTTACACTAAAGTCGTATTCATATGGGTGACTTTTACTTTTTGCCAAAATAATAACACCGTATGTTTTAGATTCTTACCCTAACTCTACACATTTGTATTTATGAGTAAGCGGGATTTAAACCCTATGATGGGCCATCGACATCATATGTCTAACCTTCCGTCACCCTTAATCCAAACCTAATTCTACCCTCAACAATAAAAAAAACTCCACATGCTTCTATATAACTTTAAAACTATTTTTACGTCCTTTCCTACCTCTCCTCTGCGTCCTTGGACACTTCATTATGTAAAGCTCCTCGTATGTATAATCCACGTGTAAATAAGGTAGCCTCACCTTGCCTAAACCTGAGTCTTAACACTCAAACATCAATCTCAAGGTCTCAAACTTGGTCCTCGCTAATATGGAGTTAAGAGAGCATGCACACATGCCTCTGGGCGTGAGTTGATAACATTGACAGTAGCCAAAGGGAACGGGGACTGCACAGCCAATAAACTGGAGGCGAACTGGCACACACACGCACACAAACACACACATGCACTCTATATAGACACTCCAAGAAAACTCATTTAAGTATGTAAGTGAGTTGTGTTGTATTGACAAAATATATACCTTTCGTGGACCATGCTTACAGTATACATACAGTATTTATGAGCTTTACATGTAAATGACTTGGCTGACATTCCTGTGGTACCATCACAGAGTGGGTCGGCTGGTGCTACAGAGCTCTGCCTGCAGCTCCCCCACAGGCGCCGATAGAGGCTTAAACTCCACTCGCAGTCCACACACTCACACACATGCACACAAAGCAGTCGTAGTTGTTTGAGACGAATCAGCAATCAAGCAAGAGGAAATAAGATCACAAGCGAGAGACGCAAGAGACAATTTGAGGATTCAGTTTGCCATATTGTTTCTTCCTCATATTCCCTGCCAACAAATTGTACTCAATTGAATTGTACTGATAGAAGGATCAGTGAGCGGTTGTATCACAGAGGAACAGATGGAGTGTTTTCAGTGGGAGGGACGAAAGATATTGGAGAAAAGAGCCAAAATGGAATGACCTGGAGAAGAGAAAAAAAAGAAAAGCATTGAATAACAGTGTAAATGACAGGAAAGGAGAGATTCCCTTAAGCAGTGAACTTGCTCTTATCAAACCAGCAGGGCGCCCGCTGATAGACGCTTCCATTACATCTAGCCTTCAGTCCGAAGTTGTGGCCTCCAGCTGTTATTTACCCAAAGAGGCACATACAGACACGCACTGAAGACTGAAACTGTCCTCCTCCGTCCCTGCTGTCCACCGCTGATAATGGCTAAAAATGTGCGCGTCGGGAGGAGAGCTCTATTATCCCAGAAGTCACACTCGGAAAGCGGACGATTAGCCATGGATGGCTGCGCACAATGTGTTCCCTCAAGGTTTAAAACATTTACAGACGGAGGCTCTCCGGCCCGTGATAGGGAGAGATTTAAGAAGAGGAACAGAGGGGTGGAGTGATGGTTGATGTGCTTTTAACACCTGAGCAGAGAGAAAGGGGGGATGGAGGAGTAGAGGGGGGGACTGGAAAAAATAGAAAGGGAAAGAAAAATGCACTCTCGACTCTGTGGACAAATACTTGGCTTAGCTCGGTGCTTTCTTTTATTCTGGTGGTTAAAGAAAGTGATGCTTTAGCTAAAATGCTGGTCAGTGAATGATATTGCCCAAAATGAGTCAGCAGTGCTGATTATGGAGGAGTGCTTTTATCGTCCTCTCAGGGGTACTCGGTTTAAAATATGCTCATCTAAGGATTTTTGTTTTCAGACACTTGTTATTTCCCAATTAGTGGTTAAAGGACAGTTCCACTGTTGTTTAACACATATCGACAGCATTTTGTAATGACCATCACTAATAAATGGTGAATTTATAGTTAATTACTAATTGCTTCACTTTAAACAACCAATAAAATGCCGTTAATGCCCAGAAGGTTTATCGCTTGCAACTTTACGGTAAAGAATTGCTTCATAAATGGTATATAAAGCATTTCATCGGACGTGTTTCACTTGCTCCATTTCAGTGTTTGTTAACAGTGAAATAACTGTTGTGCATACAACACTGCCATTGGCCAACTACTTTAATTGAAAATTCCTCCACCGTTTTCAAAGTCCTGGTTACTACAGGAAGCAAAAACAATGTTCCAAGGCAAGCAACTTACATGTTGAGCATTTGACGGGTACAATAAAGCGGACCTGCTTCGGTTTGTTGATGATAGCGGTTAACATTTCTGCACACTGCTGATTCTGATTTTTGTATCAAGTCCCTATTAAACATGTCAAATCACATTCACATTACATGATTCGTACCTGGCTTTAATATTGGTAGTTGAAGGAGGTGGTGGTGAAGTTACAGACGAGAAGGCTGAGTTTCATCATTTGTAACTGGATATATTATCAAGGAGACCTTGATGTTTTGACAAGACCTTGAAGCATCTCCAGCCATGTTGTTGGCAACCAAAACAGGTCAATTAAGCCAAAACATTATGTTTTGCTAAACCTAACCAAGTGGCTTTTGTGACTGAACCTAAAGCATGAGCACACTGTAACCCTAACCCTAAACTGCAACATAAAGAGATGAAAAGCTTCATTATATCCACAGTTTTGAAGAAACAGTAATTGCCAGAATCTATTATGGCAATTGGGTTGGGATCGGAGTCTGCGGGTGGAGCAGAGGAGTGTGACCTCCAGATACAGGTGGATGTGAGAGGTTTATTCCTAGATGCAGAGGAATAAAAACAGCAAGACTTTTAGGCTTGAAGCCAAATCCTTTTTTTTTTCTCAGGGCAATATGAGCACCATCTTATCTGGCAGTGCAATGCCGTTTAATGTAAGTCACCAAATGGCTGTATAAGAACGCAATTTCCGGGAGACATGTCTGATCCCTTGAGACAGACAGATTGATAGTTAGGCCACCCATCAGTGAGTTAAGTGCAAAGAGAACAGTCTTCTCTTCACAGCAGATAGCTGAAGCATGACAGCTTTCCTGGACTGCCAGTCTGGATTGGCTTGGCTGTGCTATAGAAACAGCCTGTGAACACTACATCAGAAGCAGATTAACTAAATTACACCTATCTTCTCCTGCAGACACTGCAATTTCCACAGAGATGGATGAAATATACGACAAGTGCACATTAAGTGTGAGCCCTAAAACATATGACTTGTAAATGAAGAATGGCATTGTCGTGGAGCACATCTAGCGGGCGCCTCGCCTTTCAAAATAAAAGGGCGCTAGAACTTATAGAGGTCGGACCGTACGTGATCGCTGCTTTCAAAACCCGGCTGTAGGGAATATACTGAGCCGCACACACACACACACACTCTCACATACACAAATCCTGACCTCTCATGGTTGATGAACCAAGACACGAAACACTCTGAGTCATTACACTGCTCCTCTGATTTATTGCAAACTCTTTCATATGTACCACTGAGTGAGAATAAGGGGTGGTGAAATCAAAGAGCTCTGGCCAGCAACATGGCCAACATAGCCAACAGCAAGAGGGAGGGGGAGACAGACAGATACAGGGAGACGGAACGAGAGAGACAGATGGCGCTTCGTCGTGGGCACGTGGGATAGAGGACAAACAAGTGGAAGTAAAACAAAGAAAAGGAAGCAGGTGAACAAGGAAGAAGAAAGAAAGCGGACACAGAGAAAGACATGATGATGACAAAGCAGTGAAGGAGGACCGTGACTGAAGTGAGGAACAGAGTCCTCCAGCTCTGATGAAATACGTCTATTTTTTCACACAGGAGACTTATAAGGAAACTCACAGGTGTTCAAATTAGCACAACTTCACTGTGTTAAACCAAGCAACCAGATTTTTGTTGTGTTGCCAGGGAGCTGAGTAGTTACCTGTTGTAATTTGTTGGCACTGCTGTGCACAGTGTGGCATTTTTGATGAAGTATTTAAAGTAAAATCGAATTCAGTTGTTGATAAAAGTGTTAGTAATAATACTACACAGGAAGCCAGGTGAGCTACATTTCACATTTGAACTGATGCTAGAACAGGTATCTGGAATCCAGTACCCAGTGGTAGTGTTGTAGTTCTCAAGATTGGTCTTGGTCTTAAGACCGGCCCCCGAGACCACTTTTTGATCGTCTCATCTCGGACCTGGACTGCATTTTCGGTCTTAGCCAAAGAGGACTCTGGATTTCTATTGAAAGACATGAGTCACCCAGGAAATGCATAGAAAATGCATGGAACTGCAGATATTTCAGATCAATTTAAAGACTTTCTATGGTTTGCATGTTATGCATTTTAACATTAGTGTGTCATGCAACGTGGGACTTGTACAGGTCTTGGCCTTGACTTGGTTTCAATCCCTCAAATTCTGGTTCTTGTTGATACACTCTGGTCTTGGTAATGTCATGGTCTTGGTTGAGGTGATCTTGTCTAGATCTCTGCCTAATGATATCTTTTGATACTTCACACTCTCAAAATAAATAGATCTAACTTAAATCTGGACTCAGTATAACCGATGTTATTCAGTGGATACCCTTAGAACAACCATGTTCGTACAACGGTGGTTTCATGTGTTGGGGTTCGCTCGAAGAAACTGGTTTAAAGAAGTCTCACAACGGAAGAATATCTTCCCCTCGCTCAGAAAGTGTCGTAATGAATGGCTGTGCTTTTGCATAAAGATGAACTCATGTTCAACTCTCCGCTGCAGTGGAGTCGCTGGGATCTCATGCCAGACATCACTCCTATCTCCTTATGTCTCCCAGCTCTCATTTAGAATAAATGACTACTGGCAGCTTTGTTTCATGTCCCGAGTCAGCAAACGGTCAGAGAGAAAAAGAGGCTGGGAACAGGAAAAAAAAACTGGTTAGAAAGCATTGTGTATGAGTTTCATTCCACAAAACGTCTTATATCTTCCCAATCGCTTCATCATTTCCTTGCCTCATCTCTGCCCCACACTCCAAACTACCTTGTATTTCACCCTGAAATGTTTTCTTCCACCCTCGCCCCTACTTTTTTTCTATGTCTGCCTATTTGTCTTCTCGAAACTCTTTGATTTAATCTTGTTGACTTTCCTTTTTGCCCAATTTCTCTGTTTTTTTTCTTTCCATCTCAGCTCTGCTCAGTTAACATGCTACCATCTGTGCACTGATAACCAATTGAAGCGTCCTCGATTGGTTCCTGTCCTGACCGAACCATTTTACAGGCAAGGTGACTTTAAAGACTGCCCGAGGGTCCTAAACTAACTTCACAGTACCATTTAGGTTGGTGCCAAAATCTCCTCTGTGCATGACGCCTCCTGTTTCCATCCATTCACACCGCGGGGGCCACTCATCTATTTAATCACCTGAGCCATGGGAGGCTAAGGATTTTATTCATTAATGAGAGCATGACCAAACCACACTTGCCTGGAAATGAAAAACGATCTTCTATGTCTTTCTAAAGTGGTCTGATTTGTTTCATGACAGTCTTAGTTTCAGTGTGTTTTGAAATAACCCAATTGATCACAGCAGTTCCCAAATAATTTTAACTTTGCGCAACACATTTCGTTTTCACATAGCTTGAAAAAGACCGGATCCTCAGCACATGTTTGAGGGCTGTAATTTAGACCTTATATATCAATCTTTATTTCGGACTCAAATGGTCCATATATAACTACAGGAGATACTACAGAATTTAGATCCATGATAGTGAACTTATTTCCCACTGCCTGCATTATACAGGTGAAATCACTTATTTTTGCGTTGAGTGACCTGCAAATTTACGCCGTTTCTACAGAACAAACAGAAAAATGCTCAGAGAAGCATTGTGACTGACAAACGCTAGCATGTGTTCAGTTGGCTGGCGTTACAATGGATAGCTCTGTAGCCTCTATGTGTTCAAAGTTAGTGTATTATATCATTTGCTGATTTGGGACCCATGATATTAAGCAGTGTGTCTACATTATATATTCAGAAAAGGTGGACTTTTTAGACTTGAGACATTAGTGGTTGGTAAAAATGTGTGTTTTGGGGAAAATTGTGCTCTTTGTCCCAGTAGCAACAAAAAGTAAAGTTAGATGACAGTTAGCAGGATTGTTAGCATGGAGTGCTTAGTTCACTTATAAGTCTTCATATGAAATTATCTAAAGAACAAAAGACAGAAAGAAGTCCAGCGCGCTACTGTAACTGATTTAAGGAAGCTGTAGATGTGCTTGATCAGAAGGCTAAAGAGGCACAATAATGCCCGATTCTTGATCGCCTCACTCCAAATTAAATGAAGCTCAAGGTGACGCCAACAAAGAAAAACTTCAACCGCACTGAGAGGAAACTAGATCCGAGGTTTCCTGGTTAATTTCACATTAACTGATGCTCTTCTCCTCCGCAACTCTCAGTGAGGCAGTGGAATGCATCAGCACTCATACAGTCATAAGCTGCTTAGCAATACAGCTGTAGTGACAAGGACAACAACAGACTGCTCAGAGCTGAAATCTTTGCATTTAGCCACGCCAGATTAGCATTTTTTAATGCCTTAGCGATTACTTTACTATGAGAATAATAAGATACCTTTTTGTTCAATTCAAAAGGAAATGTATCTAATACCAATCGACAAAAAGCATTACTTGAATTCGAGAACTAACAATTAAGTGCCACTTAACTAATTAATTCAGACTTATTCAAATCCTCTTGAAGCGCAAATGTTCCACGGAAGAACATTTATTAAGTGCACTTCTTTTGTCAATATTTCTGTTTAGGATATTGCACTGCAATTATGCAATTGACTAAATCCATATTTTATGGGCTGTGAACAGTTTTCTTTTTCACTGAATCCCGCTGCTTTAAATAGACGGATGCCAACCCCCTTAAAAAACTGGTAGTGAAGAAAAATACATGTAGTAGGTCCTAAAATAATTTCCTATTTCATCAGTCCACGGCTGCATTGGGACAATTACATCAGTATTTATTTATCTATTTTTTTTTTTTACATAAGGGTGGGATCTACCAGCTCATTCTTTTTCAAAGAATTTCTGAATGGTGAGAGGAGGGGGTGTTATTTAGTATTTTAAGCATGGAACTGTTCCCTTTGTAGCCTTTTTAGTCTCAAGATGTGCTTTATTCAGAGCTTGTTATATCCTCAAATTACACTTCTCCAGACGCCTATCACACACATTTTTCCAACACGGCTGTGTGATGAAAAGCTCTGACACAGGATTCTCCACCATGATATATTAACTTTGTGTCAGTGCAGCTTAATTGGGCCCAAGCGTGGTCACTTCTCGTCCACAAGTGCCTCATTACTTTCAACAAAACTGCACTTAGAAATATTTTCCTCTGTTGGAAATCCATACCCGTCTGAGGTCTGTGTTTCATGAGAGAGGGCACGGGGGTATGTTTTGTTACGTCTGCGTTTGCTCTGCCACAGCTTGTTAGTGTCCCTCTTATTGACTTGCAGATCTGTGCGAGGTTCCCGCCAGTGTTCTCAAGTCAAACAAATTCTGAGTCGTGCACAGAGGTTTCATTGTAATGCATACTGGGAGGGTGTCCCCGTTGAGAAAAGCTCCCTCTCCCCTTCTTCGCTCTCTCCTAACTGACATGATTGTGGCCCCGCTGTGCACAGCTCCAGCCAATTAAAATGCCCAGCGAGGACTTTACATGGGGCATCATCAGTCAGCAGACTGCCGTCCAAGTCTTAGGGAGAAAAAAATCGTGTCAGACCTTGAGCATGTAAAATGGGATTAACTGTATGCCAGCTCCTCTGTTACGGATGTTAAATTGGAATTTCTCCACAGCTGACACTGTGCAATCTTGACAGAAATTGAGCTGGAAGCGATACAAAAAAAAACACTTTCCACAGTAGCACTGAGTTGCTATGCAGTCCCAACCCTCTTTTGTGATTCTAATGACATTCATCCAAGAAAAAACAAATCAAGGAACTAAAAATGATGAATTATTTGTTGAGTTTATTAAGGGGAACACATGAGCGCTCCTCGTCCTTAATTATATTTTGTTGAAAACAGAACACCAGCTCCTCTTAATCAGCGCTGTGTTGAATTTGGAGCAAATGTCAACAGTTCCCCCTTTGCCTTACAGAGTCATCAACATATTGTCGCCTTGACAGTTTCCTTAATCATGCGCTCATCAGTGTTCGCAAAAGTGCCGTGTGTGTGCTGCTAACACTGCCGTGCTAATTATCGCTAATTGTGAGGAAGGTGATCGGTGTTATCTAGAAGCAGCTCAAAGTTCACCTCACTCAGATTACATAAATAATTTGGCACACACTCGCTCACAATTCGAATTATGAAGAAAGTTCACAGTCCAATAAAATGAATCTGTTCACATTCTTTTTTGTACATGAGCAGCTCTGGGCTGTTTTTACAAAGGCTCTGAGCTGCTCCCAGATTACGGCAGTTTCATTAAAAATTCAGCACTGTGTAAAGCTATAGTTCATGTGCTTTAATTCGAGATCGATTCGCTTCAGGTTACAGCAAAGTTATAGTTAGCGTAGTTGTATGCGGGCGCAAAACAGGCACTGAAAGAGCACCCTGGAGGCCACCGTATCATGTTCTATCTTTTCCATTTGGGCATCCTAGAGCACGGCGCCAAGTCCGCAAGTCTGTTATTTCGTAACAGAGTATTCTAAAGTTGCTCTATAGTAAAATCTATAGTGTGAACCTTAAACGTGCTCTACAGTTAAGCCAGCTTCAGCCAGTTAAGACAGCTATCTCACAAATTAGGTCGACTGCTGTAGAGATTTTATATGCATAGTGGAAAAAGATGGAGGGGAATGGTAGATGTAACAAGCTGACATCATTTTTCGTTTGCTTCTTCTGCCTTGGTTAGTTAGTGCCTCCTCGACAGCCTTCTCAGTCTCACTCTACAGGTGGTGCTGATGCCCATATGTTAACAGTAACTCGCACACCCACTGATCCAGCTGCTGCTCTGATAGACACATATTGTGTATGAAGTTGTGAGCGTGCAGTCACATAAATGCTCTAACACACTCAGCACACCACATTTCTCGTACCTCCACTCTCCCCTTTGGGTACTGACATACAAACTACTAATAGCGTGACCTTTGTTGCAGTGGCTTAACACTTAATGAGGGACGACACTCACATACCCCGGAGACACTGAAGTTCAAGTGATCTGGAAGCAGCTGCTGGAATAGGAACTGAAACATCGTGGCACTACCGCAAAACTCTTTGTTGAGCGGATTATTTATGCCTGACCCCGACTTGAATACCTTGTTGAGTCCGACAGAGCTCTAAAGTCCGCCCAGCAACTGGACACCAGGTCGTCGCATTTGTACAGCGACGTCTTGAACGGCAGCAAAGTTTGAATTTGAAAAAGTGTATACCTCGGAAGAGGTTAAAGACTTCCAACACAACTGCTAAATCAGCTGGTTTCCCTTTTGTTGAAGCCTCCGATTATCTATTTATGATTTGTTTTGTTTTTTTTGTGCTGTGTCATGCAGTCTGTCTCTAGAGTGTGACACACACAGGGATGAAGACACGTCACCTTAGGCAACGGTGGAAAATAAACAGAATTTACAACAACATGAATGATGTTTGTTATCCGAGTGTGGAAAAAGAGATGTAAGAGCGATGGAGGTGACTGAAGCAGCGGCTCCTGAAAGAGAATTTTGTGCAAAAGTTTTGGATTTATGCTGTTCTCTTGCCTGTCGTTATTGCTCCCCGGAGAAGAGTTTCTGAGCGCGCGTGCACGTGAGCGCGCTTAAATGCATGTGTCTGCGGCGCGCGCACGTGTGTGCATGCAAGTGTGTGACTGCGAGCGTCTCGGTGTGAGGTCCCCCCGTGGGCGCCCCCCCCACCATCCTTCAACATCTCCCTGTTTGATGTCAGGATCTGACACCCGCTGTCTGTCTCTCCTTATTTTCAGCCAAACGACCAAATCCCACCAGAACCCTGCTAAAAAAGATTGTGAAAACCTATTCCTTCAAAAATGAATGAAAGCTATATCCCCCCCCCCCCCAACACACACACACAGCCTTGTTGGAGATAATCACCCCAAGGATTGGTAAACTCTGTCAGAATAAAGACGACATGACGTCTAAATCCAGCAGGGGAAAGAAACAGCGTTCGGACGTGATGTGCTCTCTGTGCGTGATCTGTTGATCCCTGTTCATGGGAGTTATGAGCTTATGTGTGGGTATATCAATTCCCTTGTATATTACCTTGACTGTAAAAATAAAGCTGTCTCTCTCTCTCTCTCTATTTATATATAGCGTGAGTAGAAGCTTCTTGTTAATGTAATCTGCAGTACTTACTGTGTCGCAAATTCAAACAATCGTGGCATTACTTTCAACAGCTTGCAGTTAAATTGAAAGAATGATCATACTTTTTTTTGCATATCATGATATCGTCCCTGCTTCAAATAAACACAGCTAATTCTTAGGTTTGGGAAAACTGGTAAAAGGTACATAGCCAGATTTGAAATCCCATTGGCTACATGACGTGTCAGTCGCCTGGTGGCCGGTGTTTAAGTGGCTCAGGAAAGAGGGGAGGGAATATAGAGTGGGCCTCCTGTCTCTGTGATGACATCTTTTAGGGTTAGGGTTCAGACCATTTGGGAGCATCAGCCTTTGGTTAGTAGGGGTGTAGCCCAAGCCACTAACATTGCAAATGGTGTAAGGGCGTAAGCATGCATCCAAGGGAAACTGTTGAGGAGGGACCAACTTTGAATGTTGTATTTATAAACCGACAAATCCCTCTCATTCTGCCTTCATTTGTCTGGCTTTATAGACTTTATAGCCAGTGACACAAGCTGCGGCTGAATCATCCAGTGGCCAGTCAAAGTACAAATGGAAACAAATTGAGCGTTACAACAAACCCTGCAATGCAATCTCCCCGAGGCTCTCGTGTAGCATAGCTCGGGATGGCTGTGTGTGCGCGTGTGTGTGTGACAGAGTCTGTCTGATGCACTTTCTAAACACTCATGACCCCACAGCTTCAGCCATCTCTCTGACTCCTGAACGATTCAGACGTTTGCCTCTGTTTCCCTTCTTTCTCCTCATCCCTCTTTCTTTTCGTATCGCTCAGTAATATGATTTTACTCTGCGTCATCTTTGATCCCTCTCTCTTTGGTATCAGCTTGGCGTTCTTCCTCCATCTTTAGTGTTTGATGGCTGTGCAAATCCCACCCTCCTCGCTTTCTGTCTGCCAGTAATAGTTGACGTTGCATCGTTCTGCACTCCCACACTCTCTGATTCACTCTCTCTTTGCTGCCTTTTTTCCACTTTTCCCGCCTCCTTTTCTTTCCCTCTAGCTCTCTTTTCTCCCAGCCTGCCTCTCACCTCCTCTGTCTCCCCCTGCCTATTCAGATTACTGTAGATTGATCACCGACTGTTACTCCTGGTAAGGATCTGGGCGGTCACTGGCTCTCCACCAGGACCACAGTCACAGTCATAAATCTGTCTGAGGACAGCGAGCCGCGACACTGTGTGTGTCTCTGTGTGTGTGTGTGTGTGTGTGTGTGTGTGTGTGTGTGTGTGTTGTGTGCCGAAACCCATTTGTGAGGCAGGTATATGGATTGCTCGTGTTCTTTATATACTCCTGAGGACCAAACGCAATCACAGGGAGACAAACAAACAAAAAAAAATGGATGAAGTTACTCAAAGTGAAGACATCTGCCGTTCTTCACTTGTTAAAGGGGGGCATTTTGAGGTCAGGACACGCGGGTCTCTCCTTGGTCGAAGGTTGGACGCTAGTGCGTGTCCGCGTGGGAGGACGGGCTGAGTGTGAGAGATGGCGAATGTGTCGCAGATAATGTGAATGGGAGGCCTTGAGAGGCGGAGGTGAGTATGAATAGCAGCTTCAGTGACTACACCTGTGGATTCAAGCTGCTCAGACGACGCAGCTCTGTCCGCCCACTAACACACTGCAGAGCTCAGTTCCCACTCTGGGTTTCAGCAGTAATGAAATCTCAGATGTTTCACTGTATGCGTCCCCATATGTGAAAAAAAGCCAATCATATGTGAACACATGTAATTCACTGTTTGTTTGTTTTTCTGAAAAACTCCAATCACATGTGAAAATGATCAAAATTTTGTTTCCACAGGTGACAATTGTATTGAGGCAATAGTCAGTTATTAAAGTAGAAAAGTTAAGTTATTAATGTTACACCAATAACCTGAAAATATACCGGAGAATTAGAGAAAGAGCCGTCACATCCGCTGCTTTTGTAATGAACGTGTTGCGTAGTAAACAAACTTTACTGTACTAGTTTGCTAACGTCAGCAATCGTTACAGTTCAGCTATGTTAGTGACAACAACAAAGAAATATTATATGAAATCTGATTTTTTTTACAGGTATTGAAGATGATTTCAATAGAAGTCAGCAAATTGCAAACAAGGCTTACAAATCACTCACAGAGTGTCAAAATTCCAATTATGATATCGTTAATTAATCAATAATAATCATAATGTTTGAGATTCACTTCTGGGGAACATCGTGAAGTGAAGACTCCTGAATGTTGCAATTTGCCTGAGAGCTGCACGTGATAGTGAAAAGTAACGTTACATAGAATTCATAGAAAATCGTTCACTTTCCTGCTTTCAAACATTGTATATTGGATATTGTTGGGAGACGCCACTGCAGGAATGGCAACTTGTCTACTTCGGGGTGCTTCACCAGATTAATGTTTAAACATGGCTCTCACTAAGCTTCTTCGTCTGCCAGCAGGCACAAAATCCCACAAAATGTACCATTTATTAATGGCGGTTATTAGAAAACACCTCCAGTTGACGTGTGACAGTATTTTCTGTTCAGATGTTAAAATTTGATCTGAAGATATTAAATTTGTGTGTAAATCCAAATGTATGTGACATGTCAAACTTTGGGGTGCATTTTTTTTCTGGATGGGTTTGAATTTAAAGGTGCATGACATAAAAATATCTCAGCAGCAGACATCAATTAATGTATAAGCGGAACTAATGAACGGAAAACTCACTAAAAAATGTCTGCAAAAAAACAAACACACTGAAAACACACACACTGTGAAAAAAAGACACTCGCGGATACACACACAAACACACACACACACTCAGCGAGTTGGTTTGTGGGTAGCAGCGGGGCGCTTGATTCTTCCTCTGTTGGAGGCAGGAGATAACAAGCTGACCATATTTAAGACATCTGGAGAACAGGAAGAGGTGGCTCATGGGGAGAAAGAAAGAGAGAGATATAGATAAAGAGATGCAGAGAGAGGAGAAGAGAGGATGGGGGGAGAAAAAAAAGAAGAAAGGAGAAGGACGAGTCTTCTGTCTGTAGTGTCAGAGGCGGAGGAATGATGAGGCTGACGCAGAGAGAGATAGCTGGAGAGAGGATGAACCCTGTGGTTAGGGCTTTACAACAAGCAGAGAGAGGCAGAGGGAAGCAGACACACACACACACACACACACACACACACACACACACACACACACACACACACACACACACACACACACACACAACCTTTCCCATTTCTGCAGGGTGCGGCAGAAGCTGTTTGGAGCCAGCAGCCTCTGCATGGTAGCATGACCTATTTCGAAACAATGCTTCCCTCGCCGGTGATGGTTAAGAATCCTTCCCTTGCTCTTTCTCGATTTATCTCTCACATTCTTATTCCCGTGTCTCGCTGTCTGCCCGCATGTCCCCCATCTCTTCGATGTAACTTTCCCTTTCGATTTACATCTCTCCCCTCGCTTTGCCTTTCTCCTCCTCTGACTGTTTTGGGTTGTTTTGGGTTTTTTTTTTCTCCCTCCTCTCCTCTTCCCTGCCCACCGTGACTCAGAGCCGTGTTGAGCATTCAGAGGAGAGCAGTGTGAGGCACAGGACAGGAGCGCGAGGGGGGGGGGAGAAAAAACAAAGAACAGGCTGTGGAAGGGACCAAGCAAAGAACGAGTGTGTGAGGACATAAGTCTTTATAAGCTGCACTGTCTCATTCAACCATGTAGCTATGAGGAAATGTTGGATTTCTTTAGGTTGAAGGTTATGCATCAAATCCTTTCTTCCTCACAGACTGCACTGTACCCTCCAACAGGCTTTCTATTCTATTCTGCTGGACTGTGACTCATCTGGTGATCTTACTGTTCCAAATAGATATGCATTGAAGTTGACCCAGGGAGAGGCAACTTCAGATGCCGTTTCAACTCCTCAAAGGTTGATTATAGGATCCTGAACACACACTGGTCACGTATGTGACAAGAGCACAGACCGAAGGAACAACTGCAAAACATCTAACTGCAAGAACAATGAGTCAAAGAGAAGATTTTCGTAGAAGCTCATCAGGAATCTTAACCTGAAGATCAACTTGCTTGCTTTGCCAGAGCTTTCAAACACTTCACGGTGCACACCTTCACATCTCTGCAGGTACATGCTAAAGACAGGACCAACTCCAGAGAGGACAACATCTCTAAAAAACTCTGTATGGCCCTTCACATGAGACTTAGCAAAGACCAGAACCAGACAAGATCAGCTGTCAAACCTGCTCACAGCTGGCTCATGCTTCACTCTCTATGAGCTCATAACTGCAATCTGAGATGTATCTTTCTAAGTTGATCTGTTTCTGTCTATGGACATAACTACAGACTCACTGCACAGCCTGTGCAGACATGAGATCAATCTCATTTCCAATACAAGGGGTAGTGGTTGAAATCTCCCTTCAGTCGGGACGAGCCTTGCAGTCGATAGCGTTTATGTGAATGGATTGCCATTTATCTGATGGAGATAGAAAGGCATGGATGCTCACAATCACATCATCAAATAAAAAAGAACACTGCTTCATTACTTGGCCATTGGCAGTACTTCACAGCACTAATTTTAGCAACTTGTGCTCCTACTCTGCCAGTCTGCACTGATATTAGACGAGCAGTACCAACAGCAGCAACCTCACCACAGGATTTTAGTTAAAACTTCCAGCGGCACATGTCGTCAAAGAGGGATGCAGCATTGAAAATGTTAAAATGTGCTTCATGCACAAATCAGCAATAACAATGTTGTGCTAGCTAGCTAGCTGGTTAGTTACCAAGACATCAGAAATCCAGTAGTATTGTTTATGCTTGTTATAAAGAAAGAAACATAATACAATGAAATGACGGAGATTTCCCAAAGCCCTCAGTTTGAAGTGTTTTTTTCACTTAATTTCATCTTCAAAGTCCTAAAATATACGCTGTCGCCAATATGGCATGATGACGTATGAGACCGTAGTAGAATCTGGGACTCATACAGTGCGCCATCCAGCGTGGCATCTTTGGTTGAGCAAGAGAAGGAGAGATAGCTACGGTGACTGTTGGCGACCAGAGCAGAGAGGAGAGTGGCAGTAAATGTACAGCACAGGTTGTTGTTTCGACCATGAATAAACATTGTGAGCTGTTCAAAACACAAGATGAGCTTTGGTTTGCTGCTAATATTCATGCCGCTTGTCCATGTTAATATCGATGGTTATTGCTCATCCATGCTAGGGATGCTTATGTTGCTAGAGAGGCAGTCGAGGTTGCCATGGTGTTACTTGGTATAACTATTAACCACGCCCTCATTCTCTGTTTGAGAGGGTGAGTAGATCGTGAGACTAGAAGACGACCTAAAAGAACACCAGATGTTCTGCTCAGTATCTAAGGGGGTCTCTCGGGAGTTGTGCTACAGTATGCTACACAAGTGAATGCAGCAGTTTATTAAATAGTGTTAGAGCACTGACAATACGGAAGAACGATGAAGGTGTGCATGGCGGCCAATTGACGACAAAGTTAATCATAATGCGAGTCGTGTTGTCACCTAACCTCCCACTAACTTCACTGAAGCCCCCCCTTCCCTTTCTCCCTCGTCGGAAACCAAACCCATGCCCTCGGCGGAGCTCTCCTCATTAAAGCCCCATCAGCGAGTCACATCATTACCTGTTTATTCCTTTCACTCGTCTCTCTCCTCCCTGTGCTCTGCTCCCCCTGTAAGCCAGCCAGCTGCCGCGCACTCCAGAGGATATTCCAATTAGAAACAACATACACAGACACACAAGTGTGCACTGGTGGATATTCCAATTAAACACAACACGCCGGGCGAACACACTCCAACGCAAAACACACAAGAAGCCGCCGGTGGACGTTCTAATTAGCCGAACAAACATGGCGCGGACGCTGCTCAGTACCAGACCAGTAAGACAAGACGCTTCGGCACGTCAGATAACAAACACACACACACACACACACACACAGATACACTCATATAAGTCACAGAATTACACTCAAACGACTTCTGCATGCCTGGACACACCCCAAAGTTCTATGATGACTGGGGAAAGTGAACACAGAAAAATTATAATAATTTACACTTTTTTTTTTTTTTTACTACAGTCACTATAAACTTTCTGCATCAGTAAACGCTCCAAAACATCCAAGCTTTTTGAGGACTCTCAAAAACTAAAAAACAAAATAAACAAATAAAAGGGAGCGAAAGGGAAAAAAAAACTATGAAACATCCAGCAAGAGTATGATTTCCCTGATGTGTGATTAGACGCGATCACTTTGATGTCAGCTCTTTGCTATGCGTCAGCGGCAGGCGCCCGCCTTGAAAGGAAAATGGGCTGAGACGCAACGAGAGGGAGAAATGAAAATTGCCTGAATGACACTCCAAAAACAGGGGCAGACTATAAGAGTCATGTAGAGGAGGACGACACAGCGGAGCAGAATACTGATATTTGACATTGTGCGCCTTGACTGGCGTGCACTCTCAAGGACACATTTTGTTTTGCTGCCGAACATCAATGTGATTAATTTCTTTCCGAAAAGCAGCTTTGGATTCGTATCTCGGCAGTGTATGTTTACGTTCAGGTCAGGTTCTAACTGAGGGCCGTGAATGATGCAGCGCTATCTATCCGTTTGCCGCCACCGCTGCTTATCTTCCCACTGTATGTGCACATCAACTGCACCCGGCGGTTTAATGCCGCGATATACAACCTGTGACATGTGCATTGAAAGACCAGCCATGAGTCTCGATGACCGTAAGTGCTTAAGTGTCCACGTTGTTAAAACTAGATCAGTCACGCGATCACGAAATGGAATCAGCAAACAGCTGCTGCTTTAGCTGAGGCGAGCACAGTGGTTTACTATGTGTGCGTTGTTATGAATCAGATTAGCTGTGTGAGTGCGGCATGTTCGCGACTCTTTAACCGCCTGATTTAAAGTGGCAAGGTGAAAGGACAGATTTTTTTTTACGTTGTCACACAATCAGTCCATCACTTACATGCCTGTATGCTGTTTTCCAAAAGGCAGCCTAATAAAACTCATCATTATGGCAGTGATTTTTCCTTCTTAGATTGTATTATCTGAAGGATTTTGAGAGGCCTGAGGGAAGTGAAAACACCCAGCATCAAAACACTAAATTCTTATACTACATTCTTGTTTATCCATGTTATCATTTGTAGATGATACTAGCCCCCGGCTGTCTGTAGTAATCAATGCTATTTACACCTTGGGTGGTGTAGCAAATAGTTTCTGATGCCTAAACTGAAACAAATTATGAAAAATGAAATGAATAATTGTGGAAAAAATGATAAACTTTAAACCTTATAACCTTCTCCCCGCTGCCTCCTTCATCTTTTCTTTTTTTCTCTTTTCTTTGGCTTTTAACACCACGTAGAGTGTTGATTTTATGTGTTTTTATGTGATTGTATTTGTTTTATCTGTACACATCTATCTTTATCTCTGTTTTATCCTTTTGTGCAGCTCTTTGGAAACCTTGTGTTTGTTTAAACTTGTGCTATATAAATAAAGTGGATTGGATTGGATTCATGGGTTGGGTTGGTTAGGTTTGGGCATGAGGAGTGAGATCGGTTAGAGATGGGGCGAGAAGATCAGGCCCCTGGAGAGTCGACCGAGCCTGCTAACCTCTGGTTTAGCACCGGGCTAACTTTGAATGGGGATAAAACAATTTAATCATGCAGCTCTTCTAGACATTCCAAATTTTATCGGGCAGAATAGATCAAATCATGACAAATCATTTCGTGAGGGTTGTGGAAGCTTGAGGTAAGCTTATGGAAAAGGTGTTTTTGGGCCACTTGTTGGACCAATGGCTTCAAAGCCTGGCACTCTTCCTCGGGTCTTGGTGGTGGCCCACCACAGTACAGTTGTAGTAGCCAATCACAGCACTGTAGGTATAGGACTAGGCAGAACACACTTTTTGTGGAGCTGGGGGTCAGGGAGCCGATTGTAAGTGACCAAAATAGCTGCTGTTTGATGATTCTAATGCAGGTACAAATAGACACTCCATTGTTGTATGTTTGCAATGTTTGGGAGCCACTGCGCTCAGGTATTCAAGTATGTTTATGTGTGAATATGGTTGCCTATAAACCACAATGCACATGCAGATTAAGCACTGGGCATCCATACCTAGCTGAATCCTATAAAAAAAAGGCTTCCCATACACACACAGACACACACCACCTTGCGAAAGTTACATCGCACTCACATCATACAGCCATCAATAATTGACAAAAGGTAGGAGGCATAAGCTCGACAGTACAACCTCTCTAAAAGCCTGGACTGTGGATCCAGTCAATCAGCCAGACAGAAAAATCCTCTTGTACTCACGGAGGATTGTCGGAAGATTTTAGACTCAAAGACATTAGTATAGCTTCAATTGAAACACATATCTGTCTCTCAGTGCCAAGGGACGCCGTTTTGATCTCCGAGAAAAAAGTTGTCAGTGGATGAAAGCGAGAGGAGTCTTCCCGGCATAGCAATACATGCAAATTTATGACTCGAAAAGGTGATTCCAAAACTTAATAATGCTGCAAAATGGTCTCGGGAGAGCAGAGAGCCCATAATGCACACCATCGCCACCCACTCGTCGACAAATTGTTCTTATAAAAGATATTTCACACATATATACATACATTACATCTGCATCACACGAGCGCACGTACACACAAACATATGTGAGACACACAAATTCATCCCTTCTGCAGACTGCAACACCTCAAAGGAAAACTGCTTTAAATCCCAAACAGGTCATACACGGGGTAATCCAACAGACAGACGCATCGTCTCATCCTCTCTGCAGGCACAGAAATCCTTAAGATGATGGGGATGAAGTACAGACATATGTAATATACTCACACTCTCTGTAGACTGTAGTTTACAGACGAAGTGTTACAAGCAGCAGTTTAAGTATGGTAGCAGGTTGGATATATAGTGGGATTGACACACAAACGTACCCTCTCTGCAGACTGCGACGTGCCGAAGAAGATGGGTATGAACGCCAGCCAGATGATGCAGGTGGTGTACATGGTAAATCCGATGGGCTTGGCCTCATTGAAGGTTTCGGGCACGCCTCGCGTCTTGATGGCGTAAACCGTGCACGTCACCATCAGCAGGATGGAGTAACCCAGGGAGCAAATGAGGGACAGGTCCGAGATGTCGCACTTGAGGACGCCGCGCGCCGCCAAGGGGTCCTGGGTCCGCTGCTCGCCATAATCCACGACCGTGTGGGGAGGGTCCACCGCGAACCAGACGAAGACCCCGAGGAGCTGGACGGAGATGAGCGAGAAGGTGATGACGAGCTGGGAGGCCGGAGAGATGAACCTGGGGAGGAGAGGATCGTGGATATGAGGTTTACTTTCTAACGAGCTACACCCGCCAACAGTATCACACATATGTGTTTAAACCACTCGCACAGGAGCTAAGAACTGGGACCGGGGCTAACTGGTTTGCATGCTAACTTCAGTCTAACTGAAGCAAATTACTCTGAATATCTCCTCCGCAAAATACCCGGACACCATTACCTCAAAATTGTTATTTCTTTACATAATTAGTCGGTTTTCAACTAAAATTCTTACACATTGTACCTTTAACTGTGTCCTCTTCTCACTCAGCTGAGCTGGGATCTTAGCTAGCTTACCTATCATAGCTTCTTTGAGCACCACAACCATCGATTTCTCTATGCCACAAAAACAATCTGCATGGATACACAGCGTGACAGGCAAGAGTAGAAACATGTATTTTGGACTTTTGGCTTAATTTCCTTTAAATTCTATACGCACTCCCACCAACGCACATTCCCACAAGAGTTGGAGGGAGATCTAGGAAAAGGTAATGATAGGATTTCAGGGCAGAGAAAGAGGAGCAGTTTCAGTAGCCCATAGCACTGGGTAGAGGAAATGTA
This sequence comes from Diplodus sargus, assembly GCA_903131615.1. Lineage (NCBI taxonomy): Eukaryota > Metazoa > Chordata > Actinopteri > Spariformes > Sparidae > Diplodus > Diplodus sargus. Next base: position 4,378,493 of record CAEMYA010000083.1, on the reverse strand, counting down.
ATGATCATCCAGGATGCCAGGGAGATAAAATGGGGACAAATAACACCAGAAAAACAAAAGCTGGATTTTCACTCACACCCTTTGTGAAGAAACAACCTGCTCACTCAAGCTCCCAGGCTCAAAGGAGGCTTACTGCCAGACATCCTGAGCGCGCAACACACACCGAAACCTCTCACTGTACGTATGTGTGACCCTCGCCCTCTATTGTGCTGCAGTTGTCGCTGAGTGTATTCACTGTAATTTGCTCGCTAAATGCTAAATCATTTTTGTATTTCCTGGAAAACAAGATACAAATATGGAAATACCTAATTATCATAAAATAGCAGTGCAACAACGGTAACTCTCACAGCTGGATGGTGCGGAAGGAAAAAAAAAAC
>CAEMYA010000083.1:4365492-4378084 GCA_903131615.1 Diplodus sargus | reverse complement strand
ACAGATGACCATCTGGGTAGCAGGGACATGAACTAGAGTATTATTAAATACTGCATTAACATTTTAGCCACTTCTCTCTCACAGAGTCACTCACACTGAGTGCAAACAGTACAATAGGTGAGTGTGAGTTCATGACTCTCATAAATAATGGATGAAAAATAAATGATGAATAATGATTGCAAGCAGCTCGGTAAGGAAGAAGTGGAGGTTAGGTCTTCGTGTGAGTACACAATTACAGCGACCTTTTATTGCCACTACACCCATCGAAAACCTACGCGCTGAACACACAGGGGACCGGAAGGCAGTGTTGCGTACCTGGGTGCCGTTACGGACTTCTTCCCTTGCTCGAAGATGCGGTGTATCCTGTTGGTCTTGGTGAGCAGCGCTGCATAGCTGAAGCACATGCCCAGGCCCAGGAAGATCCTCCGGAACGAGCACACTCCCACGTCGGGCGTCGCGATCATCAGGAACGTGATGGCGTAGCACAGGAAGATTCCCGTCAGGAGCACGTAGCTCATCTCCCGCCCCGACGCCCGCACGATGGGCGTGTCATTGTACCGGACGAAGGTGACGATGACAAAAGAGGTGGCGATGATGCCCAGCATGGAGATGAAGACGGGCACGACGGCCCAGGGGGAGTGCCACTCCAGCTTGATGATCGGGATGGGGACGCAGCCGGTGCGGTTGGTGTCGGGTCGCATCTCGTACGGACACAGCTCACATGTGAACTCTGATGCCTGCAAAAGAGATACGATTGATTAGAGAAGATTTGATGGAGGAGCTTTAAAGCCCCAATATTGTTAGAAGCCATTATTAGTTATTAACTCTGTCTTTAAACAAGCCCTTAGGACTTCTGTAAGTTTGTGATGTCACAAATAAAAAGTCACCGCCCTCATCCGCGCCCCAGCACAGCTGTGGTTGCAAATACGTGGTCACAGCCGATGCTAAAACACTGTGAGTGGAGCCTGCTTAGGTCCGTTAGAGCTGACCAATCAGAGCAGACTGGGCTTTTTGGGAGGAGACAGGAGCTACAAATATAGCATTCAGACAAAGGGTGAATAAAGGTGCTGCAGCAATGGACAGGAAAAAAATATATGTGCTTTTGAATATTAACGCATGTAAACAATAAACAGCTCATTTACAGGCTTGGCGTAATGTGGAATCTTTAAGACGTATATTGATCAAGCTAATTACTTTCTCTCGTAAGATCCATTAAGGAGTATTAACCATGAACTTGAACTGTATTAACAAAGAACAGTTGTCAATGTTTTGGTCAATCAGTGCTTTGGGCCTCAGACTTTTCAATAGCCTCCAAATGATTAGTGATGCTTTCAGTAACTCAGCTTTCTTTTCGACTATTTGAAAAATGTTTTGGTGACAGATGGAGTCAACAGAAATAGAGCCAAATATCGAAAAAGACATCCAGTCGAATCCAGCAAGGGCCAGCTGAAGGCAAATCTGAAAGGACCAAGTGGCAATCCGATTTATGTCTTGCAAATCAATTTGCATACGCGCAGTTAAATAAGGTTTTTAAAACATCCAAACTCTGAACAGAAGTGTGGTTCATCTGTATATAGCTCCAACATGAACGCCTCATGCTATAAATCCTCGATGCTTTCGTTCAGAGACCTGTCAACAGCTGATTAATTCACCAGGCAGCCGAGGCACAACTGTTGTGTGTTATCCATCTCTGTAAACTGACTGGTTAAAACAAAAATAATGCACACTTTTACAAGTTTTTGTACACTTGTTCTTTAGTTTGCTTTTCTTGTTTTTGTCACGCTGCTAGACTTTTTTTCCATTCTGCTAAAATCCCAGATCTATAATAAATGTGTCAACAGATTATGGATTTTACAGCAAATGCATGTATCTGCAAAATGAGTATTGATTGCGCGCTCTGACAAGCATCGCCGGCTGCAGTTAAAGGCTGGTATTTTCTTTTTTTCCCCCCTTTATTGCATCCTAAACGAGGGAAGTCTTTGCGCGTTCGCTCGCTCATGGATTTTTCAAACTTAATAAGAAGGATGGTGTGCTGCCAAATTGCCCCCGACTGTAATATAATTAACAAGCAGAATGCATCTTTATAATGTATGCTCACACCCTTTTTTCCCCACACCTCAAATGATGTACTTCCATTTGCGGTAATAGCACCTGAAGGGTTGTTCCTTGTATATGTAAATCCAAAAAAATTGCCACATACTGTACACATAAGTGGCTCAGCTTTTTGATTGCCTAAAATTTGTTGAAACAAAAAAAATAACTAGCACGTAGGGGAACAGAACTGTGGTGTATAAGCAGGCTTGACGATGGCACCTTCAAATTGTTAAGCAGGTGCATTCGAGCAAGTGCAAATATTTGTTCAAAATCTATATTTTTCAACACATTTCTATTGACAGATCGATTGTCAACAAGAGAACTCCTTCGACGGAGAGCTGTCTTTCGCTTTTCAGACGCCAATCAAGCTTATTTACCCGTCATAAATCCCTTTTCATTTGGTGTGACTGTACAGAAACAAGAAGGACAAAAAAATGTTTTTATTTTTCTTTCATTGATGCAAAAATTCAATATTTGGGTTTACTATAATCTGCAAAATGACTTTGCTATTGATTTCCAGAATGGAACACCAGGATGTATCACACCAGACTGTGACTTGTTTCAACTAGTCCAATCTAAGTTTTTCAGAACTGTTTCGGAACCGTTGAGAACGCACTGTGAAGTGTTTCGCATCCATGATTGGAAAAACAAGAGTACGAGAACAGAGGGGTATGAAGGTGATCTGAGTCTGAGAATGACCTGCATACAATATATTATTATTTACAACATTACAATACAACTCCAATCCCTTCAACTTTATCAAATTGAACTTTCTTGAATTGAAACTAAGCTAAATATTGAATTGGAATATTGAATTCTGAGTCTTAACAGTGCATGTCAACTTTCCTTTATTTTACTATATCAAATATATATATATAAAAAAAATGTTTGTTGTGTATTTTGCTGCATGCTACATAAGATTCACGGCTCTTCTCGCAGTATTTTCTTTACAAACTGACTTATACACTCAAACCTACACTTCAGTGTTACATCTTGACATGCCGTCATGGGTAACAGCCAGAAACAGCAACAAGAGGAAAGATGTGGGAGAAGCTATGGAGGCCCAAATGTTCAACATCACAGGGGGTAGGTGAACTTCCAACCGTGCCGACAGCAAGCGCCAGTGGCCTGGATTTGTACCTGATAGTGGTATCCTTCACAGCGCTCGCAGTGCCAGCAGCACGGCACACCTTTGACCACCTTCTTCCTTTCGCCCGTTCGGCACGGGATGCTGCATACTGAGGGTGGGAGGGATGGGTCACCTGACTTCCAACGCATGGCCTCAACCTAGGAGAGGAGAGGAGAGGTTACAAATGGAAAATGTAGATTTGGGGATTTTTTTTGTCTTCAGTGCAACAGAACAAACAGGAAATACTTTGTGTATTTAGATGGCAAAACAAAACGTTTCCACCTTATTGAGGCATATAAAGCGACGATAAGACTGGCAGCCATCTGCCGGAGCTGACATTACTTTGTGTTAACAGTCCTTTAACACTCAGTTTCTCTGTACCTGCACAAAGTGTGTCTTCGGGGCAACTCGGAGAGCAATTAGCAGGAGCAGATCCTCTGATCGTTTTCCTGAGCGCCGTCGGGCACGAAACTAACACCAGCTAGTCTGGAAGCCAGCAATCAGACCATAATCAGATCTGGCACAAACAGGCCATCTGTATTTCCTTCTGTGTGTGTGTGTGTGTGTGTGTGTGTGTGTGTGTGTGTGTGTGTGTGTGTGTGCGCGTGTGTTTGTCTGTGTTTGTCTGTGTGCATATGTTCTTCCATGTGTGCGTTTTGTTTGCTTGCGCTTGTGTCACTCCGGCATTATCGAGAATCCCTGAGCTTTCCCTTATGTCTGCTGTGTGCGAGTTTGGATGTGCGCGTTTTTTAATTTGTCGTTATGTGTGCAAGCGTTTGTAATTCTGTCATTACAGCGAGTCCCCGAGGTTCCCGCACTGCCGAGGGGTGCTGGGTAAAATGGAGCATTACTGTTTTAAACGGGCACACGATGTACCAGTCCAACAAAAACTATTTAGGAGGAAAAAGCCATCAGGGACTGAGGAAATGGACTTGATTTGATCACTGACACACATATAGACACATACACACACACACACACACACACACACACACACACACACACACTGGCTGTTTGTGAGTTAGTGCCGTTAATATATCTTATAGCTGTTTTTTTTTTAGCCTTTTCAGCAAAAACCTTACATACTGCACCTTTAAAGGCTCAGTTTCCCAATGTGTGCTGTGTGCATTTGTGTTTTGGTACTTTCACAGTATTTACACAGCAACTAGACCTGCTTTATAATTAAACAAGACATGAAAAGCTCATTGTCTACAATATGGGACCTTTAATGTTAAAAAGAATAATGTAAATATTTGTCCTGGTTTGTGCGTGTGTGTGCGTGCACACAGGAGGGTATTTAGCACCGTTCAAAATTGTTGGAACTCTTTCGGTTGGGTGCACCTTTCCCGTTTATTCAGTATTTTTTACTCATCATTCATTCATAGCCTCAGCATTTATTGCAGAATTTTTGGCATCCACAGCCACGCACCTTATTTGGCAACAACGATAAATAATGCACGACCCAGAACAGCACAGGCCTGGTCTTGAACCCCCCCTCTCTTCCATTAAATTCTTGAATAACACAATAATAGCTGGAATTAGAAATGTGTTGATCGTGAAAACTTTTTTTTTTACCTGCAGCCGTCACAGCCATCTGCCGCTGTGCCTTCAAACCCGACCGGATTGGTTTAAGAAATCAGGTACATCTGCTTATTTGTCACCTGTCAAAGCGCCCAATCATGTGTGTCCTAACTAACGCGTGTTGTCCTTTGTGCTGCTGCAGACTCTCTCTCTCTCTCTCCCTCTCTCTCTCTCTCTCTCTCTCTCTGACAGCCAGGGCCGTCCATCAAGCAGAAAGCACTTTGTGTCTATTAGTCTTCTCATCTGTCATCTGGCCTTTCTAATGAAGTCCTGGGTGGTTTTGTAACACAGAGCACTCCAGCACGCTCAAGGAGTTTTGTGTGCATGCATATATGTGTGAGTGAGAAACTGAGACAAAGACAGTAGGAAGACAGTTTGTGCATTAAATCATGTGTTTTTGTTTTCTGGTTCCAGTGTTTACAGGCTGTAAATATATTGTATGTGTGACCTTGTGTAGGCGCGCGCCATCGCACGTCCCTGCGCAACACTTTCACAAAAGAAAATAAGAACAAGTGTTAAAAAAAAATTGAATTCCAGCATAGTTTTGATTCCAAACTAGAGCAACAACTCGACCGACAGCTGACTGTGAAGCCATGGTGATGTTGAACTTTCATTCTGCCGAGGCGTTAGCTCCGTAACGCCTCACCAGCCCCAATAAGCCACTCAAATCAAAATAGGTTTTGGATCATCGTGACGGCATTTTTTCTTTATTACGCCAAAGTCAGCGGCCAGAGCGGGCGGAGATAGAAAAGTGGGTTCAATATGCAGTGAGCTGGAAACACACTAGCAATAATGTATGTGTTGTTTTTGCACTCTTGTTGTTTAGATTATAATTTCTTTATTGCGTTTCCTGAGAGCGCTGTGAGCAGGAAATTAATGGAAGTTATAAAACGCGGAGACACTAAGGCTCCATGATCTCGCAAACAAACCAGACTTCAGCTTTGGTGTTTTTACTCACTGACTCCAGTGTGTGTGTGTGTGTGTGTGTGTGTGTTTAAAATCTCACTCTGAGGTGTAGCTTATTGGTCCAGGAGCCGATGACTCTGTACTCCGCGGTGGACCTGTTGGTGTTCTGGTACTGGAAGATATCGTATCGTCCCGGAGCGTCGCCATTCTCGTTGAAAACCACTGGTGTGTTGGCACTTCCTGGAATGAAAAACAGCAGATGTTTGAGAGATTGCTCAATGTGATACTACTGTATTGACATATAGATCTGTACTCAAGTGACTCCTTTCTACATTGATTGGCACAGACAACACCCACAAAGTAAAAAAGTTTCATGTGAAGCTCCGTTGTCTGATTTTGTTTGAACTTCCAAGCATGTTTTCTTCCTAGAATATTGCCGCTGGCCTGAGATGAACATTTCCCCCAATACGCCAGGCTGATAAGATGACACTTTAAAGATCAAATTTGTAAGAAATGGCCAGAATTCGAAAGGTAATCAAAAACTCTAGGGGGCAGCATAACCACTGACGTCTTGGCACTGCTGGATACTCTTTCTTGTAGCTATTTATGACTGTAGCAACTTTCGCTGATTAGCTCAGTTAGCCTTGGAGCAGGGAGCCCTGTTAGCTGACTTATTAGCGACAATGATAAGTAGGCCTACTACGACTTCAGGGATAGGTGGACAGAAGAGGATTCATTTCGACCAAACTGGAGGTGAATTCCAAAGGTGGTGCTTGCATTTTTCTGTTTGGTGAGAAAAATAGGTGTGAAATGTAAGTTTTTGAGTTTATTAGTTTGTTAGCAAACTTGCCGCATCTGCCAGCTGAAAGTTAGAGGGCTCTTGGATTATCGCCTAGACCTGGTTAGCATGCCAACCTCAGTAAACATCTTTGCAGCACAGTACGTAGAAGCTTTTCACATAACATCACTGCTGTTGATGTTGTTTTGCTTTAACTGCATTTTGGCCACATCCTACAATTTGCTCCTTGAATTATATGCATGCAACAATTTGAATATTGACTATGTTTTCTTGTTGTGTACATTTTGAAAAGCGTATTTCTCCATTTGTCAGCAAGCCATCATCAAAAGACTAGACATATTAAAATGTTCTGTCCCATAACGGTAGAAACTTGAGGTTCGCTGCTGAGTCGAAAGCATCCGTAATAAAATTCAGCCTGTTGAAAGAGACACTGTTGAAATGCTTTTTGGAGTATAATGGAACAGCTTGGAAATTCAAAGAAAAAATACAATTTCAGTAAAAGCTACTCCATCTTATGACCGCTTATGAATTCACTACAATTTAAACGTATGTGTTGCAAAAGACTGTAAATGCATGATGGAAATATAGAAGTGGTAGAAGTGGAAGTAGATAATCAATATACTCCTAACATAAAATTCCCCCCTACCTCTGCAAAGAAACCCTACATACACAAATTACATACTTGCAGTACATATACATTTAATGAAGCAATATTGCCTCCGGCGGTGTGTGTTAAGGAGCTGTAATAGCAAAAGCACCGTCATCTTTAATTTTTAATCGAGGCCGTGTTGGTATGCACCTGCGTGTGTGTGGGCCACGGAGCGCCGTGATTGAATATGCACACGCATGGACACGTTTCTGTGTCCTCGAAGGTTTCGTTTTCTCGCCGCCAATAAGGCTTAACGCAAACCTTTTATCCCTCACCCTCTTATGTAGCAGCGCAATCAAATCAAATTGCTGAATCTGGCATAGCATAAAGGAAATCCAATTACAGCGTGCATGTGGAGAAAGCGCTGCATTATGGAAACTCCACCTGTGTACTATAAGTCACTGATATGGCGGGATGATGCAGAGGATTATATATATATATATATATATTTATATATATACATACGTACATACATACACCTGTTTTAGGCACAACAAGAGAGAGAGAGTGAAGATGACGATAATAAACGAAAGGAAAGAAACTGAATTGAAAGACAGACAAAAGGAGAAGAAAAACAGTTAAAAAGAGACGTGGATGGCAAAAAAAGATTGCAGGAGAAAATTTATCACATAGTTGGAGAAGGAGAAAAGCATGACAAAGGGAAGAAGAGAGGAGGGAAGCTCGGCGACAGGAGCGTAAAGGCTCTCCCACTTTGATCATAAGTCATAAGAGATATACACATAATGAGTAAGAAAGTGAGAATAAGCAAGAATGAGCGCAAGCCGTCGAAGTGAGAGGGATGAAGAAAGACGACCGGAGGAAAAAACTGAATCAATGGGAGAGACGAAAGCCGAGGTCTCAATCTCTCATTGTTACAAGTTATGAATGAGGTCCATTTCTGTGAGCGCTGGTACATGTCCAACTGTAGCTATTGTGCCTCCCACTTTAATTGTCCTCCTCACACACACGCTTGCAATTACTAGATACCAAAGGGGAACTTAAAAAAAAAACCTGCAGTGAGGTATTTTTGCAACTCGCAGTGCACCACAGTAGGACAGGCTCAATTAGTGTGATTTTCACAGACTTCCTTACATCCTGATCTGAGTTGATTTGAATACAGCATAGCTGGCGCCGGGCATGAATTCTTCTGGTGTGTGATTAATGTGCTGCCGCCTCTCTGGCTTAGTTAGTGCGTTTGGTGTGTACTAGCACACAGGATGATGTCATAGATGTCTTTACCCCGGTGACTACAACATATCAACGCACAGCCGGCCGCCCTCTAAATCCTCCTAAAGCTCCCTACCAAGATGAATTCCTTCGCTCTCCCCGATCCCTCTAACTTCAATGCTCTTCCTCAGCCTCCCCCTTGTCTTCTTGATCTTCATATTTTCAAAATGTATTTCCCCCCTTTCCCCCCATTTTGTGCAAGATGAGCACACACGAGACACTTCTTTAATGCCAAGACCACAAAGCCCACTTCTCTGTTTTGGGCATTCATGAATAGGAGTGTTCATGAACGGAGGTCTTTCAGATGTGAGGGGTCATGAGAACTCTCTTTTATTTGAATGTCTTATGGTCCTTTATTCTTTATGAGTTGCATAAAGCAATTGCGACTAGTGTGCTGATGTCTCAGCAAACAGTCACATTGTTGCTGCTTATTTGGGCATGAGTGTTGCACTCCCCCCTTTGGCATCTGTGTCGCCCCAGAATTTGACTTGAGTCCAACAGCAAAGTGGCTGTACTATCATACACAGTATAAATACCAATTATCTCTCCCCCTCCTCTGTGATCTCCACTGGCTTCCTGTCGCAGTCCGCAGCCAATTCAAGACGATGGTGCTGGCCTTCAAGGCCATCGAGAAAACTGCACCTGTCTACCTCCAAACACTGGTCAGACCACACGCCCCAGCGCGAGCAGTTCGCATCAGCTGGCCGGCTGGTACCGGCACTGCGGATGTCAAATCAAAGGTCGCTCAGCGAAGTCGCAACTCTTCTCTGTCCCGGTGCCTCAGTGGTGGAACGAGCTCCCGACCAATGTCAGGAAAGCAGAGTCACTCGCCATCTTCTGCAAAAGACTCAAGACTCACTTGTTCAGACCTCACCTTGAACCTGCATAGCATGACTCCTAGGGGCAAAGGGGCACTCAAAAATAAAACTTGAGCCAAACAATTAGCCACAGGTATTACTCATGCTCATTAGTCTGAAGACTACAACTACTTAATAATGTTTCCTGTATCTCTTCCTCAACTTCTATTAACTGGACCTTACACTTTCTTATGGCCCCAGTGTCGTCACCATCACCTCATCCCTGTGTTCCTAATTACTTCTTTCCTTCCTCTCACCATCATTCCATCTCCCAACTCTCACTCTATCTGCTTTGGACTCTTTTCCTCCCACCAAACCCCTCCATCCCTGAGCATATCTCCTCGTCCCTTCGCTTATCAAAACAGGGAGCCGCTTTGAGCACAATATTTAAGGAAACAACGAGATGGAAAATCAACATAAACAGGGCCTAATGAAAAAGGGAGGCAATTTAGTCATTTACCAAATGTATCCAGAGTGAGAGAGAGTTAACAAGAGCTTGCCTGGATGCCACGTTTTCCCTCAGCACTCTCCTATTAGCCGATTTTATTCCAATTGTGCTTTTCCACCAATCACGCCTTTTTAGAGACGGTCAGCTGTGCAGCAACTAAAACAAAAAGCCCAGAGCAGAGACACGCTGGCAAGGTAGACGCTGAAAGTGGTGGTTACCTTGATAAGAAAATGATGATTCAAGCTCATAGTGTTATGCACCATTTGCTGTTTTTTTCTGGGTAAGACAGCACACGCTTGCAAGCAGCAGCAATTACCGCAAACACACATACAATAGGCATGACGGGAGTTGGCAGTAACTAGCCACCATGTTGGGAAAACAGGTAGCTGAAAACCCCTCATCAGTTCTGATGAAAAAAGTGCCTGGACGGGCTTAGAGGCCTGATGAATTTCCATTTCTGTTTGGTTTATCTAACACAACATCTTTTGAAAAAAAGGCTCATGTTCACAGCTGCGAATACGTCCAACAGGGGCACGAGGAATAATTAAAAATGCATCTCGAATAAACTCACATGAAATAATGATGTGCTCTTTTAGTGTTTGAATTCAAGAACATTTAATTAAAGCTGTTGGAGCGGACAAGAACAATTTCAGTAAGAACCAAAGAACTGTTAAACCCGTGAATGTGTTAATGTACTATGACCTGCACTGTAACTTTTTGGAGACCTGTATTGTTGAACTATTGGACACGTAAATGGGCAATGTGCTGGTTTTGTTCCTACCACACCATACCTCAAAATAACTTGTTTTGCAAGATTTTTACACATACAAATAAAACGACATGGCTTTAAAGTACATATTAAACTCATGTTAACCCTTTGCAAACTGCTAGTTCCTGTATCAGGAGCTCTGTCGCTGTTTATAGCATAGCAGACCTTTAAGTATCAAAAGTACTCTTTAAGCAGTCAAATGGCCCCTGTCAGTGTTTTAAATATTACTCCTGCATTATCGTGTATGCGACATTTCACTACTGTAGATGTTCAAGGCTGAGCTAATCTTAACTTCTTGCATACTGTTATATACTGGTGGTTAGTTTATGTGTGATGTGGGTATGAATCGTGGTTTAAACAATACACAAATTTGAATTATTAACAGAATGTGAAGAAATAACAGTTCTGATGTCGAGGCAAAGACGTGTATGTATTCTGTTGCGGAGTTAGCATGCTAACCAGCTAGTGCCTAGCCACGTTGTACAACCAGTAGCAGTAAATAGCACCACCCACGCCCCGGCGCTCTGAGCTCCCAGTGCAGGTAGAGTCAGCGAATACAACAGCTAGCTGCACGTTCACCTGAGCAACAGCTACAGTTAGCAGCAGTTAGCGGCAATATTTGGAGCTGGTTGGAGCATGTATTCAACAATACAATTCTTACATACTGCACCGTTACTTTACAGCAATGCATCATAATCTATATGATCATCATATGTTTGAAGAGTCGCTGCCGGTGAGAACCACATATCTATACTTGAGTACATGTTGGGGCTTACAGTCTTTATTACACCTTTAACAGAAGACACGTATCTGTTCTGTAACTGCTGATTGTGCTAAATTCCTAGGCATCCTGTGACGCCAATTTCCTCTCCACCTCATCTGCATTCATTTAGCGTAACCTGGAGCAAGATGACACAGGAAGAGCTGCAAAGCCCGGGAGTTAGGTGCATGTGAACGCAATGCAAAGTGATGCTGAGCTCTTGAGTTTGACTTTCTTATGTGATCGAGGTCGGTCGCTCAGATCGGGCTGCTCGAGCAAGGAGAGGGTGGCCGACTCTTCTGGTCGAAGGGGGAGCGTGCATGCGTGGTCAAGAACGTTTGCAAGGTCTCCTGGCTGCGGCAGCAAGGCGCCATGTCGTCACGGGAAACGCTTCTCCGCTGACGTGTCCCCGAGCAAGATACTGTTTCCCCTGCCTGCCAGAGGCACCGCTCTGTAGCTTCCCTGCAGAGTCGGAGGCCTCCCCTTTAGGGCTTAATAACAGAATACCACCAGAAAGCTGCAACTCTCACAACTTCTCTCTGTGGGGCTGCGTGGGAAGTTCACAGGTCATGACATACAGTAGGATATGTGCGAAGGAATGAAAGATTTCAAGCAAGAAAGCCAGTGTGAGTCTAAATTAAAGGAAAAGAAAAAGGATAGAGTGAGATATAGAAGAGTCATCGCGAGCGAGACAGCCTCAACCCTCAGTAGGCTTAACTGCCAAAGAGAGGCAGAAGGAGAGGAAACAACAAAAAGAGATGGAGGAAAATGAGTGACAGAGGAAGACAGAAGAAGAAAAAAATCAAGAGGGAGCAGGTCTGTGGGTTCGCATCAAACCCCATCCATCTGACAGATAGACGCGGGGACTTAAAAGCAAAGAGAAGAGGGAGAAAATGAGGGCGAACAAGGGAGAATGTGCCCGAATATCACACAGCGAGGGAGATGAAAAGACCCCGAACTTTCTGCGTTTGACAGAAAAAGGGGGGAAAAAGAGACAGAAACGAACGGAGAGGAGATGGAGAGCGACAAAAGAACGTGCGAGAATATCAATTAGCAAAGGCCTTTAAAAAAAACTCCTCGGGCTGACGGAGACAGAAACGGGCAGATGGAAGAAGAAGAGGGGCCGAGGGAGACGGAGGGTGTACGAATAGCCTTAAACCTCTGCCTGTTGCTAGAGCGGGAGAGACAAAGGAAAAGGGAAAAATATAAAGAGGGGAAGGACGGGGGAGAGAAAAGAGAGTTAGAGAGTTTGTGAGGGAGAGGCAGGAGGGCTGTTTGGGAAGCCCCTCAGCCTTGCCCAGTTCACTTTGGAAAACGCAAAGTCTAAGTGTTTATGACAGGGAGATGCAAAAAAAAAAAAAAAAAAAAAAAAA
>CAEMYA010000083.1:4331995-4365485 GCA_903131615.1 Diplodus sargus | reverse complement strand
AAAAAAAAAAAAAAAAAAAAAACTACACTGCGGCACGCATTAATAAAACATGGGTCCATGTGCGAGTGCGTTCCCGGCTTTTGCCAACAGGCTCCCATCTGTGTGCTGTGCATCTATAGCACTAATAGGGGAGGAACGACAGGAAAGAGACGCAAGTGGACAGCTGAAGAATCCGAGAAGACAGAAGAAAAGTAAAAAATGCCCGGACTCGCCCTTCGGATGAGAGAGAGTAACCGAAACCGAGAGGCTGGTTAGCTCGCGTCTTCACCGCTTTTTTTCTCCCGCCTCCTCTCTGAATTTTCTATCCTGTACTTTGCAGTGCTTTCCGAGCCAGCCTTCACCGCTCACTGTAAAGAAAACCATCCTCGCGGCTAAACCCCTCCCCTCCTTCCACGGCAGCTGTTTTTCCTTCCTCCCCCTCCTCCCCGTTCAAAGCATCCCCATCCTCCCGCTTTTACCTCGCAGCCTCGCTCCATCCCGCCGCTCTCTAGCTTGAAAAACTACCCATTTTCTTGCCTCTTTTCCAAAGTGCTCCAACTTCCCCTCCTCCTCCTCCTTCTCCGCCTATCGTATATCCATCCCTTCCTCCCTCAGCCTCGCTCTCTCTCATCAAAATGCCTTGTCTGAGCAGGGAAAAAAATAAAAACATACAGGCAAGCAGAAGGAGATATTTGGTCCAAGAGAGAAAAAAGAGCAGATAATAGAACACGCGGAAGGAAACAATGCACATTTTTTGAAGAGGATCCAGATCTAAACGGTTCCCACTGCGAGCAAGAATGAAAACACTCAGGCTTAATAGCGAAAGTGAGATTAAGACGGAGAGAGGAAGGGTCGGGACAAAAGAAAGATTGTTCGAGAAAAATAAAGAAAAAGAAAAAGACACGCACACACACACGGAGTGCAAGACAAGCTTTGTATGACAATCACCAGTAATTACACAAAAAACCCATTTAAGGAGCCTCCATCTGTGTCATGATCTGCATTCACCGCGGAGAAAATGGGTAAGAGAGAGGAGTGAGACAAAAAGCGATAAAAAAAACAGAGGGAGAGGGGTACTATTAGGCTCATCAAAAGAGACAAAACAGCCTGAACTACATAGCTGGATGGAAATATAATTGAGAGAGAATGGAAACGAGGGAGAGGAGGAATAAACAAAACGAGAAACGAGGAGTTACATTACAGAAATCTGGGAAAGAGGATAAAAGGGGGAAAAGGAGAGCCCCAGTGGGATAAACATGACTCTGCTTTCACATATTGTCTAACACATACAGTAAATACAGTTTAGTGCGAGTCTCAACAGCAGCTAAGTAAGTCGATATACCCCAAACCCATCCTGGATCATCATCATCCATCCTGGACTATGTCCTTATTTCCTCATTCCCTTGTCTCCACCTCCATTCATCCATCCATCCATCCATCCATCCTACTGTAAAATGTCATGGAGGCCACGCTGTCCGTCAGAAGACTAGACTCTTCAGCACTCTGCGTGAGTATTTCCATTTTCCACTACATTATACTTCCACTGCACTACATTTCGGAGGCAAATACTGTACTTTTCACACCTTTACATTTATTTCACGACTTTAGTTTTTGGTATCTTTGTAGAGTGCATGCTCAACCCAGTAAATGCTGGCTAAGTAGACTCCTGGGAAACCCCAGATGTGGATGTTTAAACTGAAGAAACTGAATGTGTCTTTATGTGAATCTTTAATTTTCTGGTTCCCTCTTGTCACAATGTTCTTTAAATGCTCCGGTTAGTTTTCCGTACAAAACACACTTCGTTGAGGTTCGGAAAAATTGTAGTAGTTTGGCTTAAAATGATCTCTTTTGGTGGCTGTGAATAAAAAAGTTGCCATGGGTTTTGGTAGCCACAACAACCAGTGGTATAACTGCGGTCAGCCAATAGTATACGTATTAAATACATATAAATACAAGTATGATTTACTTTTACATAGACTGCTCTTATGGGTGACTTTCCCTTTTACCAGTTTAATATTTGAATACTACATCTTTACTTTTCCTCAAGTATGACGTTGGGCACTTTCTACAACACTGCTCGAAGGTGTGTTTAACATACGCACTTGTTCTGAGTCGACAATGTTTTAAAAGGAAGGCTGATCCATGGCTCTGACCAGTGGTCAAAGGGATTCACCTGCAGTATTATTTCATTTCCTGTATATAAAAAAAAAAGAAATCTCTGATTATTTTGTTGTTTAAAAGCTTTTATTACAAAGGAAATGTTGAGTTTTCACCAGCGGTAACTTCAAACGACTCCTGTGGTACAGCTGAAGGTGTACGTGATGAAACCGTAACATAAAGCAGATATCTAAACGTTCACACAGAGAGATGAAACTTCAAACCACAAACATTCAGTTAGAAGCTAGAAAAGTACTAAGAGCCGACAGTAACACAGAGACTTTTGAAAAATGGTCCAACTCCAGTCCATCTCAGGCGCAGCTCGGCTCGACTCTGCATGGATAATCCCGCGATGGAAATACTAAATCAGCATGGCAACGAAAAAAATCCCCAAAAGTGTGCTTGTGTTTTTCTGTCTCTGCAGTCTGCACTCACGTTTTATCCGCTTAAATCTATTCTCCGTCAAGCACCACATTCCTGACAAAAAAAACAACGATATTTTGTTTTTCGGAAACGCTGCAGAGATGCGAGATTTAGTGGTGTCTTAGGATATGCAATAACAAATTATTATTCCTTTCTCTCATTTCCTCAAACTCAATTCAACTCCAATTCAGGTTTGTTTATGTGTCTGTGTGGATCCATGTCTGCCTGTCCACCGTATTCATTTTTGGTGTGCTTTTATGTCGGGCAATTTTATTCTGTTTTCTTATCTCGGAATTTTTTCTTCCGCGAACGATGGCCTTGCAGAAATTGTGGGGAAATTGAGTGTATAACATAGCACTGATAAGATAATGAGAAGAAGAGGGAGAGAAAACACTATATGGTGGGAAAGAAATGAGCTGTCAGTCTGGATGTCAGTAAATTGACCATCCAGGATATGACTTTCTGCCATCATAACGCAGCTGTTCGACGTCTCACCTCGTCGAAATGAAATAAATATACATGCGGAAAATGTGAGAGGCCTCCCGCGCTGCATTCACTGTGACGGAGCACTTACCAGTGCTTGCAAGGTGATACCACCTGTACAAGGTTGGACATTACGCCAATAATCTCCTACTTACTACCTGCTGCTCGTAAGTGAGCAGCAGGTAGTAAGTAGGAGATTATGTGTGAGTCGAAGGGAGTGATGTTCCTGTCTGCGTGACAGACTTACAGTTACGAAAACACTCAAAAAAGCTGCATGACATAACGTAGAAAAATACCCACACTGTGATGGGATGTGAG
The DNA here is from genome assembly GCA_903131615.1 of Diplodus sargus. NCBI lineage: Eukaryota > Metazoa > Chordata > Actinopteri > Spariformes > Sparidae > Diplodus > Diplodus sargus. The sequence goes on along the minus strand of CAEMYA010000083.1, from coordinate 4,362,125 downwards.
ACTTCATATCGTCTAAAACATTGGTTATTTTACTATTGTCAAATATATTCAAGTAATATATATATATATATATATACACACATATATATATATATATATATATATATATACACACACACACACACACACACACACAAACACACACACATATACACACACACACACACATATATACACACACACACACACATATATACACACACACACACACACATATATACACACACACACACATATACACACACACACACATATATATATATACATATATATATACACACACACAGGTGGCCTGTGACACTACATCCTTGAGAAACTGAAACAAGTCCAGTAGCCTATGATATAGCACCTAGATTTACCATGACCTGGATGACTGGGAACCTTCATCGACACGTACAGATGAAAGATACGAGGCATAGCATGTTAATAATTGACCTTCAGAAGTGCCTCCGTGCAGAGTTTATGCTAAACTAAGCTATAATCACCTTGACTGACAGACACAAGGCAACGGTTATACCAATTTTCCCGACCAACGCTCCGCGAAAGAAACTGAAACACTTATGAGAATAAAATGTCAGAATATCTGTCAAAATAGCCGGTTAACATTTCAGACACATTCATCTGGCCCACATACACAGTGTGGAATAATAGCACTTGTGTGGTCCAACCCTGAGCCACAAGCGGACCGTAGAATGGCCACATGTCAGGGCCACATGGGCTGGGTGATCTGAAATGTTAACAGGCTTTATTTTGTTATCTGGGACTCAGACCACTTGCTTTTTACTGAATAATAAAGATATTCTACTGAAGATATTCTGTGTACTGTTATGTATGAGACCTGTTTCAGAGCTGTAGCCAGATGGCATTTGTTTGAAAAATGACTAAAAATTATTGTTTCGGATATACAGCAGTGTTTCCCAAAATGTCAAACTATTCATTTAAATCAAGGGTCTTAAACTCAATTTACCTGGAGGCCGCAGGAGGCAGAGTCTGGGTGAGGCTGGACCGCATCAGGTATTCCACAAAAAAAGCTTTGTTAAAAAAAATCCAATCCTCTCAAACGTCATCATCAACACTATGGAGTAAAATGTTTTGATGAACAAATCTTTTTCTGTAAATGATTCAGTACATTCCATTCACCCAAAAGACTTTTTCGGATGATTTGTCAGTGAATGTCACATCATTGCAAAGCAAGCGTGGAGTGCATGAAGCCGGGACAGTGGGACCAACACCATTATTTATTTATTGTATACAAACCATGGGATGCAGCCATGGACACGTTATTTACTGGCTATTATTTTCTATATTAACTCCATGGATGCAGCCAACATGATGTTTCTATATCACCAAGGCAGGTAGACCCCTGATGTGGCCCCGTCGGAGGTCCACTCCCCTCAGTGACATCGTCAGCAGAACATCGGTATTGGCCATTAATCTGATCGTTAATTTGCAGATTCGTCAAATCACCTGCACGCATAGTGGCGATCATATCGCCGTCAACTTTCAAACAAATCAGCCCATTTCAAAAGATGGAAGAACAAAATACAATCCGCATGACGTCGAATCCAATGCCGGTAACACTGACTTTGTCCAACTCGAAGTAATAGTCATAGTTGTGAAATGTTTCTCTGCTTGCATCAGGACCAGCTGATGGCCCGCCCCCGGGAGCCATATACCCCACTGTGATTGGCGGGTTCGTTCAGCTCCAGCTCACGCAACAAAGGGACCTTCCACACACAATGCGGCAAAGTGCCATTTACATAAAGCTTGCGGGCCGCACTAACATTAAACTTTAAGGTGGGGGCCACAAAATATCGTCCCACAGGCCACAAATGTATTCTGTGCTGAGGAGCCCATTAACCTTTGTTTGGATTTCCACCAGCCAATTACTAAATTGAGGGTTATAAATGACATTCTGTTGCAATGTTTGTCCAAAAATCCATTTTGAAAAGATAATTTAATTTTGTTTTCCAAAATGTGCCAGTTTGGTGATATAAAAATGTTTACAGACTGAACTTGAGACTTCATCGGCCAAGAATCCCCCCCCCAAAGGTTTCGCTGACCCAAGAAAGATATGCACCCTCGGCTACCAATGCCTGATGTTTCACTACTTATTTTTCTATTTGCTTGTCTCCTCCACCATCTTTCTCTTTCTCCTGAGCTGGATATTTCTCCCATAAAGTTTCTAAAGAGTCTGTTTCTCTCAATCCATGTCTTTCTTTCTAAAGTCGTGCGCTATACAATATAAAAATCTGCCTTCTCATTGTTTTCTCAGAGTTTCTTGCTTCAAGGTCATCACGCCCCGGTGAAGCTTGATAAATTCCTGTCAGCACCACGCCTCTGTCTCTCTTATATCTCTTCTTCTGAATATTATTTTATTCAGGTGGACACGTATCGCACAACTCTATTCTTTTTTTTCTTTTTACTCCTGCTTTGCCATGGCTTTCCTTGCCTAATGGCGAAAATGTCCACTACATGACTCTCAATCATCTTCCTTTCATCTCTCACACACCTTCTCCTGTTGTCTTTCGCTTTTTCTCTCCTGCCAACTACGCTTTCGCCTTTTACCAGGCCAGCTGTCCATCTTTCCTACCCATCAACACCGCCTGATTCCCTCTCCCTCCCTACCTGCACCCTCAATCTCCTCTCCATATAATCTCCCAGCAAGGTTATACGCCCAGGTATAGACTCTCCACTCCCATAACCCCCCTTTTTGTCTCCTCCACTCCCTTCTCCTCTCTCCAAGATCATTAATGCCTGGTCAGGTTCATCATCTTCGGGCGACTCACTCCTCCGGTGGTCTCCCTCCCCTCTCTGAGGTCATTATGAGAGCTTGAGCTTCATCATCTCCCAGCTGGTAAGTCCTTTCCGAATCCCACACTCTTCTCGCATCACCGCAGTCCCTCCCTCCCTCCCTCCCTCCCTACTTCCCTCTCTTTTCCCCTGAGGTTATTACAGCCAGGTGTAGAGTTCATCATCTCAAAGTCAAGCTGCTCTAATTAGTGCACGTCGGCTCCCATGATGATGTCCATCTTGTCTCCCGGCAGGAGATATATAACCTGGCAGTGATAGGATCACAATTAGAGTTTTCACGCATGGCACGTACACAAACACACACACACAAACAAACAAACACACACTTGTACAGAAGATAACAGTAGGCGGCTGTCATTTGTTGGAGAGCCAAAAAACACATCGAGTTAATCCATGCGGTCTTTCTCTCGCTGTATTAAAGACTTATATTTAAGGATACTTGAACTTTAGGCTGCAATGCAAATAAGGTTGTCTCCAGGGGTTATGTTGGAATATATTATGTCTGGAGGGAGTGCAAAATGCATATTAGGTATAGTTTAGCATCTATCCATCAAATATCTGAAACTGCCTGTCCTCTGTCGGGTCCCGGGGAGGGCTGGAGACGATCCCAGCTGACACTGACATTGACAGGTCGCCAGTTCTTCACAGGGCTGATATAAAGAGGCAGTCAAACATTTACACTCACATCATGGGAAATAGACCCTTTTTCCTGGCAGACATTTTGACTCGTCAGGACAGTAGACAGCACAGGTGGAATTTGTGGCGTTAATGACGGCAGTGACATTCCATTCAGGTGAGCCGGTTCCGGGGCTCTGGTATTGTGCATGCTCACTCACCGACACGGCTCACCGGGACGTTTAATAGAGAGGAGCCATTGTTAGCGCTATTGATCACACCTGCACTTTTCCTGCTCTGACGGGTCAAAAAACCTCCGCCGTCAGAGTGGTCCATTCAGAGCAACCAGTCGACCCGACCTTGATGTCTTTGGATTGTGGGAGGAGGACGGAACATCTTGAGGGGAGCATATTATTGTTATATCATTACATATCATTTATATTCTTAAACAGGGTTTTTTAAAATCTGCCTATGTAGAATTGAATGGATTATGACTTTAGCCTCCGATTATAAGAAAAACAATGCTTTAATTTAATAATTCTAGCTTCAAACAGTGTCCTGGGGACCTTACTTTCCACTGGGGACAGCTTGTTTATTCAGTTATGGGAAAAATAACTATTTCTCAGTTTGTATTATTACCTCATTAATATTGTAAATATTAAAATCCTGCGTTCGAATTTCTACACTACAAAGTTCCCCTTTACGACTTAGACTTGAGTACAGCTTTAAGTGCCTGCAGGTGCCCACATGTTCCACCATACAAAGCAACGTAGATTCTTCAGTCAACTCTCCCTGCAGACTCTCAGCATCATTTTTTATCACATAGATGTAGGGGAAAGCCTTCAGAGATCTACTTTTTTTCATTTTGGACCCACGGTTAGGCCTGTGTGCCAGGGCTGAGCCCCAGACAACCCTGGCTTAATTTAATCATGGTTATGTCTGTCCGAGACAACTACTCTGAGGGTTCCAAATGCAATAGCAAAAAAACAGAATAAAACCCAAACTAATTTCAGAACAGAATTCACTCACCAGCTGAACCTCTACTACACAAAAGAAAATAGTGTCATGCCCGATGGTTCCATATGCATTTTTCCTTTTTTCTTCTTTAAGATCAACAACCATATTGAGACACTGGCAGTGATGTTTTACATGGGCCATACCTGCACATGTGATAGTGATCAAGCAATCATCCTCCACCACTGCACACCAAACAATCAAGACAGGGACAGGATACAGCCAAAATCACTTCAGAAGTGAAAAGAAACCATGTTTCATACCACATGTACTGATTCAAACTTCCAAAAATCTTCTATACATTAATTTTAAGTCAAAACATCATTATAAATACCTTCATCTCCATCCAGAAGAGGTTAAACAAACACTACTACATATTCATACACCACAATATGAAACAATGAATATCCGTGGAGGAGGTTGTGCAACCTGCTGCTAAACTTCCAGTAAACAGAAATATGTGTTGGGTTTCACATATTTCTAAATATGAATTTGATAATGTCCTCAAAAACTAGAAGAGATTAGTAGGAAAAATAAATGAGAAAGGCCGAATACACACACTGTAGCCTTCAGTCAATGAGTCAACGCTTTTACAAAAGTAGGAATGATAGGACACAAGTCTGACAGAAAGTTTCATGAAGACAATAGAGAGAACCAGGAAGAAAGGAGAGGCGACAACTGAAGGACAGAGACGTGACAGAGAGAAAAAAACTAGAAGAGGTTTGCACGGCAACAGCAGAGGAAAAGAAAGAGTCATGGCGCAAGAAACATTAGCAACAGCTGCGTTTGAAAAGCCACTCTGAGATGTACTTACAACCAACAAAGCCAGCAGAATGTGAATAGGCCAAATTAATCTGTGTGGGCGACCACATTGTGTGTGTGTGTGTGTGTGTGTGTGTGTGTGTTGTTTTTGAACAAAAATCTGAATCCATTATACTGCATACAGGCAGACAACAGAGTTATTATTCTGAACAAGAAGTGAGCAAAGAGGAAAAGTACCTTTGAGCAAACAAACTCTATTTTAATCAACAAGAGCAACAAGCACACAAATCAAATTGCTTTGTTCGCAGGTGTGTTGTTTATTATTTCAGATTGACTTGCAGAACTTTGCACTTTAGTAACAGGGTTTCATTTTATTTCCTTTTTTTTTCTCATTAGACTTTTTGCGAGTATTTTGTGTTACTAAAAAACGATTTCAGATTAGTTTTAGCGAAGTTTAGGACAGCTATAACAACTATAACATTTTGGGAGCATTTTGAGTTCATGGGTTAAGATGCCCCAGTATACGCCTTAAAGGTGGGCGTTAGAGGTGCAATATGTAAGATTTGGCCACCTGTCGTATATATCCTCCAAACAATAGAAGTACTTGCTTACGACCGCTAACTTTAGCTACAAAGTGGATAGGGGCTAGCTGGTTAGCATGCTAACTTCTCTGCAAAGAAGTGCATAGACATTTTCCGGATAACATCAGATCTGTTATTTCTTCGCATTATGTTGATAATTTTTGTTTATCTTTGAGTGTTTTAAGCTGGAAATTCTTACATATTACACCTTCAATAAAGAAGCCAGTCTCAGATATTTTCATCTACCCTGATTGCTCTGCCCACTGCAGCATAACGTCACCGTCCTTTGACTGAAGCTCTTTCTCTCTTTAATAACAACACTAGATAGATAGGGGCAGCTCATATTCCCACACAGGCATGATTCCACTGAAGGACTTATCAAGATGATACTTACGTGACAATGCACACATTTAATAAGTAGAAGAAAGCAGCAGTAAGCCTTGGAAGAATTTTCCTTTTGCTCGAAGTCTGGGTTTACTCATAATGGCCTTTGTTATTTGTGTGCATTAGCTTCTGCTTTCTTTTTTCCGTGGATGAATGTGTGTGTTTGCCTGATAAGCCAATAAACTCACCGACAAATAAAAGCTGGACCGCACGATGTTGCTCCGGGGTTTGTTTCCTTATTGTTTGGCCTACTTACTCTGCAATGCACCAGCCTCTGTTTGTCTCTGTGCCTCTGTGCGCAGTGTTTCTGGGGTTCAATTCAAATAGGTGAGTCTGAGGTAAGGTATCATTTTGGAAATTTACCACAAAAGATATATATTTTCCTCTTCTGCAATGCACATACTTTCTGTCCAATTTTCTAACTATAAAAGGCACACATTGTATCGATGTCACAGAGAACCTGTCATGAGCTTCACACATTGCCACCCTGGCAGAAAAATAAGAGGAGAAAGAGGCTTTAGTTCTCAAGTGGAATGTCCTCATCAACTTTTTCAGAGTAGCATTGGAAAGCACTGTGACTGGAAACATCAAATTGGGAGCCCAAAGGAGAGTAAAAGACAACACCCACCCAAGCCTGGGGTATGTTCACCCGCTGCCATCGCACAAAAGACACAGAAGTATCCACTGCCATGCCACCAGACTATGGAGTAGCTTCATTCTTTAGAGTCTGTGAGACTCCTGACCTCATCCTTAACCCTCCCTACTTACTTGTCTCAAAAAATGGTCACAAAATGCTACTTAATAGTAGAGTCTGTGTCATACAAAGACAATAAAAATGAACCTTAAACCTTAAGAGGCCACCCTATTTTTGAAGGATCCTAGACCAATACATTAAGCAGTCTTAATTCCAGTCTTGTTGGAGGGAATGTCCACCTGGAAATCCAACAGTTGAACAAATCCTAATTAGTTTGTCGTCTTTCCTTGTCCCCTCACCTTCCTTTCCTTTTAACATTCTGTGTAGTTGCCCGTCTCTTTTGCCTGTTACGCTTCACTTTTTTAAGTTAAGTTGTCATGGTGCAGCTCCAACAGGAGAACAACCGCTGCCCTAACAACTTTAAATTATCCCCTCCCTTTAGCTCTCCTGTTCTCTTATGCAGCAGCTACAAAGGTGAATTGGTATGGATCCAGAAAGAGCAGAGAGAAAAAGAAAGAATCCAAACTACAGCCACTTTAACTCATTCCCCCCTTTTAAGAGTCACAAACACAGGGAACGATACAAAGCTGCCTCCATCTTTCCCCATCTTCTTCTTTCGCTTTGTCATGTCGAACCCCAAACAGATCGATGGAAAAACTACTTTTAATTGGAAAACACAAATATAGCCAACCTTTTTCACATTAACACACATAAAGCAGCCAACTTAAAAGCTTTAAATCTTGCAGGTAAACAACCCAGATAAGACTAACTACAACAAAGAGTCACCCAACAAACCCCATCACTCTTCGTCTGCCCCTCAGACAAATACAGCATTTTAAACATTTAAGGACAAGGAAATGGGCTGAAAAAGTACTTTAAGGTTTTGTAGAAACTTTGAAAGATAGATAGATATCCCCCTTTTTACAATTTCCTGTAAATCTTTAGGCAACGCTCTGGAGTGAAAAATGAAAATGATGAAGGTATTAAAACCCCCCCACTGTTTTTCTGTTGCAAGCAAATGAACTCACAACAGAAGCTGAACTAGTTTTTGGGAGCTGGAAGAACAATAATTCAAGGGAAGCAACGGTAATGTGGACAGTAACGACTCCAGAAATCGAAGAGAAGCCAAATGACTATGGGAAAAGACCCAGGAGGGACCCATCTGTGAACTGAAGATTCAGAAATAGTTCCACTATTCTGTATAGATGTTAGGATTTCCCAAAATTACTTAACAATAGTGTTTGTATGACCAACTATCAGTGTATCAAAAAGAAAATTCAGTAAGACATGTGTCAAAGAAAATTGGGAAATGCATATTTTTTATCTCATTGTACCTTTCTATCTTTTGTAACAATGTTAAAGGACCAATCCTGGCAATTCTCCATGTTTTAGCAGACTGGATCGACTTTATTTGAATAGTCTGCCAACGTGATGCAGTCATGTCTCCGACTCATATATTCTTCGGCTATTCTCAGGAAATACTAAAAGGGAGTCGCATGTGGGGAGTGAACTATCAATTATTAATTCCTTAGTTATTTTGAGACTTTCAAGTCTTTGATCAGTAAATTATACATCTGTAGGCATTGGAAATTTTGGGATATGTGCTGCAGACAGATGGGTTGGCTACCGCTGACATTTTAACTGATACACTACCAATACCATTACCCAGATCTTGGTTACCGGTACCCAATGTACTTTTGTTTAGTTCTTTAACCCCTCTGTAATAACAAAAGTGTAATATCGGTTGTTAAATATAAGATGCCAAACTTGGTGTAACATTGGCATTTCTTTGAAAGAGGAAGCCGTTCAAAGACCTTGAACTAGCACTTTACCCAAGCTGGACAGCAGGACTAAAATGTAGAAACTCATGGAATATCAGCACATTCTTGTACTATATGTATGTAAAAGTATTTGCCACTGTTGGACAGAGTTAAAAATCTGACAAAATGCTTTGGTGTACCAAAGAGTATGTTGGTAAGGAATTTCAGACTAGGCAGTAGCTCCGTTTGGCTAGCACGAGTAAAAATGCTAAGATAATGTCAATCCAGACAGTGAAAGACAGCGGAGCCCTGTTATCTCCAGCAACAACTTCTTCAAACAGCTAATTAGTTACCTGAAAATGTCAATGAAGCTGTCGATGCATCACTTAACGTTTCGCTGTTCATAAAGCGGTTGAACTATCCAGTATCAAGCCCAGTGCTGGCTGCAGGCACGCCAACATCATCATCTGCGCTATGAGGCACCGAAATTAGGCACCATGTGATTCATTGTGAATTGGTACTCAGGAGCACCGATGTCATTCGGTTGGTACCTTTAAAAGTATCCCTAGATATTAAAATAGAAGAGCAGCAACTGCATTCCAAAAAAAACAAAAAAATAAAACAAATCAGGTCATTACTGAAGGTGATGCTGAAGGTGATGCTTTCATCTGGAACTTTCTGTTGATCCCTCTGAAGGTGTCCTGGTCATAAAAGACATTTCAAATGGAAAAGGCCCGTTTGATAACTTCAACATCAAACTGTTATTCCCGTATCATTTCTTTTTTTTTTTTTTAGCTCTATCTAATCTATCTTTTTATGTCCTGCCATGGACAGTTGCAGCACATTTCTGTGTCGGTCAACTTTCAGTAAGTGAGAAGAGTTCAGTGATTCATCGAGGTATAAAGTTTGTGACCTTGTGGTTATGGGATGATACCTCTGCCCTCTAGGCCAGCAATAAGAGAGACACACCAAAGCACAAAACCGCTGTTGCAGCATGAAAGAGCAATCAGTGGCCGCCTGCAAATTGGTTTCTGACACTCCAAGGGATGACAGAAAGCGATAGCAACAACACGGACACACCTTGTGCACAAATTTACGCATTCACGCCATTTTAATCTTACCTCTAAAACGTAAATCAGACAAGCACTTCTCTAATCCGCACAATGTCCCACTCTCTAGCCCACATGTACTCCACATGATATTTGACAGAGCGGCACAGGAAATGAAAAAAGGCAGACGGCAAAGCAGGTAGAGTCGCGGCGGAGGAGGGGGGACGGATTAATGAGAGAATATTCAAACGAGGTGTCTGATATTATTTAGAAGGAAATGAGTAAATGTTTGTCACCCACTTAAATTTGTCAGCGGTGGAGGAAGTCGTGGAGAGTGCGGAAATGAAAGATTGAGCACCGCAGGATCGAAACTGATACGAGACCAAATCTGCATAGAGCGGACTGTATGCAGATAATGTGTTTGGAGAAAAGCATCGAGCTTAAGTTGCTAATATAGTTGAACACGCGACATGCAACACACGTTTTATGATAAGGATGAGACAAATTAGACGAGGAGCTGGGCTTAGCATTGTTAAAGTGTGAGCTGTATTAGTCGAGTCAGGGCGGATAAACGCTGCGGGATTACCGCACAGCGTCTAAGCATTCAAAGGCTCTGTTTTTCTTAAAAAGAGCCTAATTGTTCACCATGCTTCTTCTTTACATTAGTCTGGAACAACTGATCTCTGCTGCAAGACACTGGAAAAAAGGGGAGAAAAAATCTAGCTGTATTTTGCTGATACGTTAGCTGTGTGTGAAATAAACTGCCAGTATCTATTCACCATGCATTTGCCTTTTATATGACTCACCATTGAAGCTGACGGCGCGGATGTGGCTGAGCAGCTCTTTGCCGTCGATGTTGGCCATGCGCGGGCAGAGGCCCGGGTACCCGTAGCAGAGCTCCCGGTGCATGCGGTGCAGGGCGTGGGCCATGGCGTACACAGCATCCATCACGAACTGAACCTTGCCCTCTTGCTCGTAGCTGGAGTCCCGACCAACTTTTTCTAAACCTGCGAGAGGAGGAAGAAGGGAAAGTAGTTAGAGGGGAAATGAATGACATAAAAAAAAGACATCTCAGATCGCCTCTGTGGGAGCAATTTGGAATTTAAGTCATAATCAGGATATGTACGGTAGGCTTAATGCAAAGATCCAGGGTTGGGCTCTGAAAATCTCTCTTATTTCATTTAGAATTTTTGGCATTCCAGACACGTTTTCAGTGTCAGCATTCAGAGAAGCAAAATCCTATGTTTTCTATCTCGGAATTTGTCTACAGAAGCGTCCAAACAGAACAATATAATACATTCAAAACCCTATGTTAGGATGGCATGGTGTAGGCCTTGTCCTAAATTCATAATAACTACCAAGAATGGCATCACCGCTGTTGTTCGATCCATATGTCAGTGGCAGTGACGATGAACACTTAAAATACTATCAGTGAATGGCAACTCGAACTGTAGCCGTTGGAGACGCTACCGAGGGTGTTATCCTGTTATCTTTAAACTCCGTGGGTTGTGTGTTAATAGGCATACAATGCCTCTGATTCATTGGACCTAAAAACTGAACACCTATCTTTTCCTCTCCATTACAGTAAGCTTGCCAGCCAGTGACAGGTGAAATGAAACAGCCGTCAAGGATAGGCATGCCAGGACAAGCGCTGACTGAAGGATCCAGTTTTAAGTTCTAGTTAAGACAGCCATGTTTAAGAATTGCCTCTTTAGCCTTGTCGGAATATTTTGACTCCCCTTGAGACAGGAAATTTTCCGCAACGAGGCCCCAAATACAAGGAGTAATGACAGAAAAAATATAATGTGTGTAATAGAGTGGAAGGCTACATAAGATAACAGAGACCCAAGCAGGAGGCAATACGTAGACCGTGGCTGAGGAAGAGGAGAGAAAAAAAAAGAGATGAAAGGAAGCCACTAGGTAAATATCAAATCTAAAAATTGGGGTGGAAGAGAGGGAGAAAGAGGGATGAGAGCGCAGAAAAAGAAGTTGTGCGAGACATGTTGACCGTCAGACAGGTAGCGGAGCACCCAGGGCACTCAGCCTGACAATGACAAATAAGTCCTCTCAGCCCATTCTCGCCCTGGTAGCGAAGTTACAGAGAAAAGAACAACATGCTCCTTCTTTACATCCGCTGAACCACTGATAATGGCGTTTCCTTGTCTGACGGAAAGGCAAGAAAGTGTTTCAGAGAAGACAAAATAAACTCTGTCCTCTTTCTGAACCTCGTCACCAGGGCCTCACGTTGAGGTCTTCTCTACAGAAATACGCTTGACCAAAGCGACTCATATTTTGCTAGTTGTTTAAGTACTAAGATGTGCTCCAGCGCGCTTCTCTTGTGTCTCTTTCCTTCCTTTAAAGCTACGTGGCTTATCTCATGACTGCAGCCTAATTAATAACCGCAGAGTTGTGTTTAAGCTCATCAATTGGCGATGAAACAAATGCATATTTACTGTCGGCCTTCGTGCTTGCGTGCATGTTCCGAGCACACGTATGCATACGTTCACACAAGCCGACACACTTCTCTAACACGTACGGTACACGTAAACACACAGGCGCGCACACACACATACATACACACACACACACAAATTTCAAATAGCATCCTCGTTGCAATTCATTGGGAGGGTTTTATGTAACGGCTCATTAGCATAATGAGCTAATGCAAGAGAGAGCAGAGGGGAAATAAGAAGTCCTTGGTGTGTTATGAAGGCAATCAGTAATTGATGATGACGGTCTTTTGCTCTGTTTTTCATCAAAAGTTCAAGGAGTTGGGACGACTATAGGAAATACAAACACTGTAAATTCATCATCTTTCTTTTTATCTCCCCGTCCTTCCGTAACTCTCGTTGCTCTATGACATACTTTTTTGTTGTTGCCCCTCTGTGTTCTCTCCCCATCTCGTATTTCTGCCTCATTTTCTGTCTCTCCTCCTCCCTCTTGCCTCCCGTATTCCCCCATTCACTCGCCCCCTCCCCGCCTGTCTCTTGGCTTTATTCACCCATTTCTTACAAGTAGCAAGTCACCTTCAGGCAACGCAAACCAAATCAAAACCCTGTCTGGGCTTGAGTTGAATTAACAAGACCAGAGGCCCCTCAATCAATATGAGAATCCATAAGGAATTAATGGGGTCCTGAGAATGAAATCCAATCCACAGTTATAGCAGGCTGTCGGGTGTTTTGTATGCATGTCTGTATTTATGTGTTTGCTGTCGGTGGCGGTGGAGGTGGTGTGTGCACTAGTGTGTGTGGGCCACAGTAGGAAGTTAGTTGGCATTGTCTCGGTGCCACATGGTCCATCCGAGTAGCTGATCACTATGCTGGAGTAATAATGGAGCTCATCTCCTCTCAATCCCTGGATAACAGAGCCGTACAGTACCTTCAAGTGTGTGTGTGTGTGTGTGTGGTTGTGTGTGTGAAGAGAGAAAAGGCATAGAGACAATTAATGTGTGTGTGTGTGTGTGTGTGTGTGTGTGTGTGTGTGTGTGTGTGTGTGTGTGTGTGTGTGTGTGTGTGTGTGACGCAGGAGGAAAAGCACTGCTCCCTCTCCCTCTAAATGGTGAACTTGTATTCAGCCTCACACACTCACATTACCATCTCTGGTTGTCAGATGCAACATCCTGTAAACTGGTATCTTGTTTTTCTTTCTCTGTCTCTTGTGCTTTACTCTTGCTCCTGGGGGTAGCACAGCACTCTCGACTGCTGCCCTGTTTTCTCGTTCCTGTTTTTGCACATTCTCGCCTAATATGGTGCCCAGTAAAAGCCACAGTCCTTTGGGTCATGAAGACTGTGGCAAAAGTTTGATCAAAATGCACCTTGGTCGAGAAGTATTACTATCCTTAAAGGTGCAATATTTAAATATTGGCCACCTTTCAAATTCATACTCAAAACAAACGGGGCAGAATATCACCGGTGTAGTCGCCAATTGTTGCCAACTGTAGCTGCCGTTAGCTCAGTTAGCCGTGCGGCTAGCAGTCCAGATTCAGAGCTCGGGACAAGCTTAATACATCACTAATTGGATTTTAGGACCAGGACAGACTGGGGCTAATTTCAGTAGATATCTCACCAACATAACACAAAACATCATAATGTAAAAACCGCTAGTTCTTCACATTTTGTTGATGGTTTGAGACTCAAAATGGCATGTCATTAAAAGTATGTAACAGGGAAGTTGGATGTCAGTCACATTTGGGGGTACAGAGAGGTCACTTCATATAATATAAGTAAATGTACTTAATTACTTCCACCACTGAAAATGCATACAGGAAAAACTGACAGCCTAACTCTGCAGAGATAGAAAAAACTAGACAACTTTTTGCTCATAGGAGTTGGCCAACATGCTGGTCTGTGTATCACAACCTTTAAATTTGACATTTCATTAGTAAAAAAAACAGCTGCACAAATGACAGTAACCTTTATTTATCCAGAGGAGGCATGCACCTACAGCCAACAACCTGCTCTGTATTTGTAATTGCGCACATTCACACCTCAGTGGTTGCTGAGAGAGGGAGAGCTTTTCTCATTAGCTTCTGGAATTCTGGCCACAAGCCCGGTTTCACACGCTCACGGCCAAATCTATATTTAATTGTCTTTATTTCCTACCAGTAGAATGAACGGTGTAAAAGTACCAGTTTTCGGTGGGGTTTTTTGCAAGTTCAAATCTCTCTTTTTTGATTCCGTTTTTGGATGTACTGAGCTGCTGTTTCCTCCCCCCTACACATGTAATATTGTCAGGCTATTACGCTATGTCAAACAATACTACTGAGGCCTAAAAGTTTTTTAAGGGGTTTAAAAGTCTTACCGTGCCATGAGGTTACTCTGGTAACAGCCTCAGTAATGTGACTGATGCTACTTGGCCCCAGATAAAAACCCTTTGGGCAGCAGGGTGAAGGGAATACTATATCGGACCAACTGCTGCGTGTCGTGGAAAGAAAAAAAAAAACAATAGAGAAGTGTGCAGCAAGGTGAATCTAATGTAGCTAACTGACTGGCTAACTGCCTTGATGGAATCCAATATGTGGTCAATTGACTGCTCTTGTCACAGATCTCAGTTGAACCACCCGTCTGATACAAAGAATGCAGATTTAACATTTAACATCAGGTTTATGGAAGTTGACACTCGGGTGAGTTTAAAGCTCTTAAATCTATGCACAGCAGCAGTTTAAATGGTACAAATCTACCATTTAAGATATAGGCTGAAATAATTGAATTGTTCTCTGCAAGGATTAAAGTATTTAAACATTTGTGCTTTTCTCTTATGTCTCTTATTTCTATTCAGACTTTAACTGTCCAACTTTTTTGTTCTGTTTGTATCATATATTCCTGTATTCAAAAGAAACTTAACAATCTTCTCACCATTTCCGTGGCAATTTTGGTATTATCACAATGCCATTTGCTGTTTATGTGATGGAGATAGAAAGGCATGGAGACTCACAATTCATTCACAACTTCGAACTATCGGTCGTAACACCGAATAAATAAAGGAAACCTTACCACCAGTGGTGCTTCACAGGCTAACATTAGCAACCCCTGCTAGTCTGCATCAGTATTAGTGGAGCGGTACCAAGTGCAGCAACTTGACTGCTGGACTTCAGTTTAGTTTTGGGTGTTTTATGCCATCAAAGAGGGGAATGCAACATTGAAATACGTCCAAATGCAGGACTTTCTTGCATTATGGAGTGGTAGGAATAAGTGGTAGGGGCAAGGGGGGAATGTCCCCAAGCAGGTAAATATGCCAAGCATTAAATAGTACAACGTTCAGTGTATGTGAAAATAAGACATATGGCTTTTGAGTGTTTACTTTTTGCACTAATGTTCATGGAAACATTTGTGTTTGGATTTGAATGTCCTCGGTGTGCTCAGACAATGAAAAGTTAAATCTCTAACGATACATTTTACACCTTTTGCACTCTAACAGTTGTTTTGCCAGGAGTTAGATTGCCTTTGGGAGTCTTTACCTCCCGATATGAAAGCTCACACAGGGAAGCCAATTGACTTTACGTCCTTATGGCCATATGGCTTATTGTCACAACACAGCACATAGCCTACACACAGATTAGTCCAACCTATGCGCACCCTCATCATCCACACTGGCTGATTATGTGCATCATCTGCTGCATTGCTTCCAGTGTATCACAGCACAGCGCTGAATGTAGTTAAAGGATGCAATCTCAAAAACTAGTTAGATGATAACACAGCACGCTGAAACGTGTCTATACAGGCTGAATAATCAACAGGCTGCCTTAATATCCTGACATAATTACGAACCTAATTATTCTGATAGTCAGTAAATAGAGCTAAACAGGAAATGAATGAGTGTAAATGTACCGTCGGCACTGAAGTGGTACTCTACCAAAAATCCATCTTTTTAGCATCAAACACATGTCAAGGCGGCAGAGGCGGCTGCTAAAGGTCTGTAGCTCTATCCTTAAAGAGTAACTCCACAAATGTTACACGTTAAAGGACGTTTACAGGAAGACGACTGCATATATGAAAAAAAGATGAAGCTGCGTGTCATCTGTTAAATCCCAGTAGTGCAGTAGTACTCCCACAGACCTGTAAACACACTTCAATGTGTAAAAGTGGTGGAGTTTCCCTCTAATGTGAAGCAGAGTGAAGAAAAAAATATTCAAACATCCATAGAAATGTTTAGAACTACTTCTGCAGCACGATCCACTTCTTCACCGTCCAATATATGCTCGACGTTAGCCATTTTCAACTGACTACGGCTAAACAGGCCGCTTCCACTTGAAGCTTTGTAGCGCTTGCAGTTATCTGTGCACCAGTGAAGTAGCTGTTCGAGACAAGAAGCGGCAGAACATTTTCAATGACATCATAAAGCTCTGACCTCTTGGATATCACAGGTCATAACTTCCTCATTTTATCCCGTTAGACATTTACAAACAAAATCATATTGTAAATATTGTTTGAATTCCTAAATTGTAGCCATTAATATTGTTTGCGAGGTCATAGTGACCGTGACCACTGAAGTTTGGCCACCAAATTCTAATCCGTTCCTCCTTGAGTTACAGTGGTCCTGTGTACCAAATCTGAACACATTTCCTCAATGTGTTTCTGAGTGTTCACAAGAATGGGAAAAGAGCTGAATGGATGAGAGAAAAGTTGACGACTCTGCAAGTCTTACTTTCATTTGACTGTGACTGAGTTCATACAATACATTTAGGGTTTTTTTTGTGTGTGTTTACTAAGAAATATTGCATACTCCATTTCTTTATATGTGACCTATTGTAATAGCCTGCAATATTTCTATTTTCTGGTGTAACCGCTGCTGCCCCGCTGATATTTGGAAACTTTTCAACATCCTGCTGCAGAGAGAAAAGGGGACTTTAGTTCACAGTGGTTTCTTAATGCCACGCTCACGGGGGGTACTTTCAGTGCACAACTTAAAAAAAACGCACCAGACGCGGGATGTCCAATTAAGGGTAACTCCAAATTAAACTATAACACTGTAAGTATCGCCCTGTAGAGAGTACAGCTGCTTTCCAAACGGCCTCAGAGTCAGGATGTCAGCAGAGGAGTATTGATAGAGGGGTTTGTCTCGACCTTTTAAAACTGAACCATAAAAACGAGAATACTGATTGCAGTCATTATTTTGTAACCAGATTTGTGACCTCGTGACACAGAGCGCGTGTTTCCGAACAAGCCAGCGAATTTCTCCTCGCGCATCCGCATGTGCGCGCTCTTACACGTCCATTCGAAGAAAAATGAAATGAACGACAGAAGAGTTTGTATTCAGAGCCGTAGATCACGGGATAATGAGGACCTCTCCGCTGTTCTTACGAGATGTGAAATGACACGATGCATCATTAATCAGCATATCGCAAGACAATGCAATCCGTGCCCTGAGACAGTTAAACGACTGGTGCAGTCATGAGTTGTGCTAACTGGGAAAAACACTACTCTCTCTGTTTCCTGGGATTGCGTCAGGTGTTGTAACCCAGAGCGAGGGGTGTGTGCGTGTGTGTTGGTGTGTGTGAGGAGTACAATACAATGCAGCTTTTATTGGATCTGTCTGGCCCATTGTCTGCAGCCAGTAACAGCCTGTCAAATCAATGAAGTGGCCCGCAAAACGATTCATTTCATCTCTCTGCGCATGAAAAGGTGCAAAATAAAGACATTTTTGAGCTTTTAACACACGAGGCATTCTGTACAGTCTTGGTTTTTATGTGTGTGAAAGAAGTGGAGGAGATACTATAAAAAGGGATACGGGCTGAGATGGAGGTGAAGGCACAGAGAAGCTCAGAGATGGACCGACAGAATGTTTGTTCGTTAATATGCACCCTGTCTGTCTTGAACACATTACGGTTTATTCCGTTTTTCCAGCCGGCAGCTGTTAAATTAAATTCAGCCTTTTTCTGCTCTGTGTTAATGACATCGGAGACCACAGGCAGCTCGGGTTGGTTGGCTGCTCGGTAAGAAGGAAAAAAAGACTTGAAAAACTCTGAGACGCAGAAGCGGAGATGAAAAGTGACTTTCACGTCTCATAAAAGATCTGCTAACCCCCCCCTCCAAAAAAAAAAATGCACGAGGACACAATCATCTCCATATCTGCCTCCAAGTCATTTTCATATAGTTTTTTATTTTTTGGTCGATTATTTGTTCTTGGTGCGCGGGCCGGGGTGCTGTGATCTGTTTCCAGATCTGTTTAACAGCAGGCACTCAGCTTGGTTCTGCGTTAATAAGAAGCCACAGGCACGGCAGACGCTCCCATTCAGAAAGTTAGTTTGTGATGAAAGTTTTCTTTGAAATTGAGATGATCCGCCATTTGTAGATCGCGACACCTGCTGATGCAGACTGTACGGTTGAAGAGGATTTACACTTGAAAGTCCTTAGACGACAAAAGATAACAGTTTTGCAGTCGGGACCCAGCACTTTAAGGACATCTTTGAAGATGGAAATCACGGTGGTAACTCTCATCATTACCATTATTCAAACTCGATATCGCGTCGTGAGACGGACCTCTTCGAGTGCCTCTTTAACTGCGCGAGGTACCATTTAAATCGTCTTACCTGGCACTTCGACATCAACGCAGAGGTGGTGGTGCTGTGACTCACACTGGTAGAAACACCAGGATTAGCGGAGATAACAGCAACCCAAATATAACCTCAAAAGAAGACGTGAGGGGCTGAAGTTAAACACAGAAAGACCGGCGAATTCTAAAGTGACCTCCTGAAGAATTCATGAAAGAAAAATGGTTATTCTTAGTCATTATTTGCCTTTTGAGGCACAGAATGCTGGGTGCTGAGTTGATGGATTTTAGGGGCTGTTGATGGAACAGATGTTAGACGATGCAAGAAATGCATCATCTTTAAATTGAAACAAAAGGCAGCTGAGGGTGAATCCTTCTTTTTGCTATAATCAGACTGTCAGTTGTGTTCAATTATGAGTTTCTTCAAGGATAAAACGCATCACTTTCTGCACATGACTTCTAAAATTTTACATACATAGTCTCAAATATTCCTCCAGTCACTGGTTCAGGCACTTAGGCAGCAGTTTTCTCAAGTCTTTGTTGTGGGAGTTCTTCAAAGGTGTTCGAAACTTGAATGCACCGACATCCAAAGCTCCTGCTCATGCTTGTGTTAGCACACAACAGTGGTACTTTGATAAATATGATGTGAACAAAATGTCCGCTGCCTCAAAGTTCTAAGTCCGTGCAGGTTGCTTTTTCAACCACAAGTGAAAGAACTTTTCATCGCCTATCAGTTACTTCCCATTGTCTGTCACTCTCAATTTAAAGCAACATTATGGAACCTTTTTGCCTTAAATAACAGCTTCTTAATCATTTTGATGGTACAGTGTCTTGTAATAGGGTGAATGGGGTCTCTATCACTTGTTTCTTGTTTCTTGTAACTTCAGTGAGCGGGTAGTATCACAGCGTTACATACATGCTTACTTCAACAAACTTTCATGACGTAACACTATTATGACGTAATGATTTTTCTTCTGTAGTTCGCACCTGACAAATTGTTACAGACCTGGGATTTGTATTTACGACAGTGGTGTTGCATTCTAAAAACTCTGGGGGGCGCTAAATCTTACAAAAATGCCGATTTCTACATAATGTGGCTTTAATTGATATGCAAAAGCCTCATGAAGGTCTTTCAACCGAGGCACATGTAATAGAGCTTTTCTGAGGAAGGTGTTTCACAAAATAATCAAAATCATTCTTTATGGATCAGAAAAACAAACTAAATAAAAAACAGAATATAACCGTGCTTTCTATTTACTAACACAACATTTGCAACTACCTTATTGAATCTGTTCACCATCTGTCACTTCTGTTGTTCAGACTCTTAATCTCCATTTTGATAGCCATTTGTGCTCAACATGCGACCTCTGACTGAAAAAGATTCAGAAAAAGACGAAGAGGCGTAGAAAACAGGTCGTATAAGCCCCGCTTCCCACACGACTCTATGTTGCTTACGAGGTTCAACATTAGCAGGCAGGTCAGCTCAATTTGTGTGAATTATTAAATTACCCTCTGCACACGGCGTTCTTCCGAGTAGACAGACTGTTAAACCAAACTCCATTCTGAAAGCAGGCGTTTTAAAATGTCGCAAATAATCCACAGTTCATATAGCAAACAATGAGGTCACGGATCACTTTAAATCTATTTTTGCTTCTATGCTGCAAAGAAATTTGACACAACTGATTAACAGCAGTCGTGCTCATGTAAATAGCTTCACGATCAAGGAGCTGTGGCGGTGATGTTTTTGACTATTGAAAACTGTTCTTCCTCCTTCAGTCATCGTGATGTTTAAGTTGAAAACTTAAAGCCAGCCCCCATATATCTCCTGCTTCATTTTGCAGGGCGGCTCAACGACCACTAAAATATGTCCCTCGCTGCCTCACTGTGTCTAATACAAACACAAACCAATACTTCGAGGCGATGAGGTGAGGCTAATGCAGCGGCGCTGACTGGCTAAGTGCCTTGATGGATGCCTTCATGGACCAGCGTGTGCTAGCCAGGTTTTTTACACTGGGAGTGATTGATGGCATCACGGCTGACAGACAGACTAATGATTTGGACAAGCTCCTTAATTAAACATCAATTAGGAACACACATTCAATTCCCTCCTTCTCCCCTCCCATCGCTGAAAAAAAAAAAGGCTTTTCTCTTTTTCTTTTTGCTTTTTTCCTCTGTTCTGTCAGGCAGGCCCACATACGTATACACGGATATTCATTTTCCCCCTCTCAAGATGCTGATGAGATGAACATGGGAATAATTAAGTGAGGAAACGTATTTATAAAGCTCGGATAACGTAAACTCAATTCAGATGGTGGTGAATAGATTTACATAAAGGTTGCTTAATTAGCTCTTCTCTCATTTATCAAACATGTCTGAGAGACATCAGGGAGATGACAGGATAGGAAAAAGCTGCCCACACACGCATCACAACTCAGACATTTATAAATCACTGTCGTGACAAATCCAACATATGCAGTTATTTTGCTTAAATATGCTTTTTTTGTTTATGTGTGATAGCATAAGGCACGAAAAAAGCAATACACCCGCCCACAAAAACCCACACATGCACAAACACACTCACAGAGTGCAGAGTTTGCTTGTTATAACTATACTTGTCTGGCTCGGGGCTAGCTTCAGGGCTAATCTGCCAAGACAGAAATGAATAATCAATAGAATAGAATAGGAAATGAGCATCAGACAGAGATTTGGCTCGACATTATTTGACAAGGGTGCGCTGAAGCCAAGGCGTATGTCAATACGCCGGCGCACAAATACCAATGCCTAAGTTTTGTGTGTGTGAAAAAAAAAACAAGATCGACGTCAAAATTATCACTTACATACCATTCAGCTGGTGAGTATGGATGCGTGTAGAGGCGAGACTGAAAAGGTCAAAATGTGACAAAAAAAATTAATAAATGCATCTGCCAAAAAGTCCAATTTCATTGGGCAGAAAATGTGTCTGAAAGGTGAAAATCTATTCTTACAGCTTGAGTCTTATTTCTGTAGTTATGGACATAAGTTTTTTAAGTTTGAGTAACCAAATCACAGTTTTTTTCAGGTAAATACAACTTACCAACAAGTGTTGGTAACCGTTGAGCACTACAGCAACTGCATTGAGTTGAACCATTAAGTTGGTCAGGAGATTTTGATGGATGTTTGAGCAGTACCTTCCATATCTGCCTTCACTTTCTCTTCCAAATAAGTTTTGGGCGTTTGTTTAAAAGGCAACTCGGCTCCCTGGATATCTTGTTTCTGCTGACCTCCAGTGGTTTGACTTCACACCTCGCCGCACTGATGTGTACAACAGGATGTGCCAGATACACCGTGGCACCCCTTGTGACTGTGGCAACGGCTGCATGCAGTCGCACGTAGGAAAAGGACTTGAAACGTTCATCCACAGAGTGCACTGAACACCGGGGTTAAGTTACTTGAATGAAACCTTTCATCATCAGATTGCTTGTGTCACTGCTAGTGTGAGCAGCTGTGGCTCAGGAGGTAGGGCTACTCTGTCGGTGATCAAGGAACTGTCGCTGGGGTGCTTTGTTAATGAAGCGCTGTATCACTCCTGAGGAGCAGGTCGGCACCTTGCATGGCAACCTCTGATATCAGTTTATGAATAAATGAGTTAAAATGTAACCTTCTTTCTACCATCATCTGTTTCACAAAGTAATGAACCGGGCCCTATCCATGCCTCATGCTCCATGGAACGTTGACTGAATCTTTCCAGGATTCCCCTTTCATATGCAATCATGGTACTATCACCTGTTGCCAATTACCCTGTTTACTGGTTATGCTCATTTATCCTGCAAATACAATTTCTAAAGAACCCTTTAAAGAAGTTCTCTATTAAACCAGTTGGGTCAACAAATAAATCTTTCAAATCTTTATTGTGTGCCATACGTCAAATAAGACCTGCAAACCATCACAATCTGTTCTAGACAGCGTCCCAACTTTTTGTAAGTCAGCGTCGTCGAAATGATGGCAACAGCTACAATAGAGGCGTCATGACACCGAATCACGGACCGTCTAATTGTCACGCTGACATGTTTGGGTTATTTACTGTCTGAACTGATCTCTCGCTGAACCCTCGCCGCCCTCAGACCTCCCATCAGACTGCAGCATGAATCTTTTCTGCTTTATAAAGAGCGATTGGCTGCGGAGCACCACTTTTCATGAATAATGTGATGCCGCAGACGTATGTGGCTAATATATATTTCATCCCTATATTATTACTGGTATATATTACTGCTGATAGTACACAGAGCTATTATAAATTATTCATTAGTCATTATTCATATTATGCTGAATCACTGTCCTGGCACCATTCAGCTATAGGCTCCCCAGCTCTCTCTCTCTCTCTCTCTCTGTCTCCTCTCTCCGCCTTCAACTTTTTTTTAATTTCCTTTTGTCAGTCCATTCTTCTCTTAATCTCTCTCCTGCACAGCTTTTACGCGTGCAAATAAACAAGAATTTTTCGTTTTGTGCCGCTGAGGGACCATTCTATATCAGCAGGCCTCCCCGTCTTTCTCTCCCGAGCAAAATATATATACACAAACACACCCGCCAAAAAAAGAAAGGGAGAGATGGAACAAAAAGCGACAGAGAAAGTGCACGATAATGTTAGCGGGGAGAGGACAGGGTAGAAAATTGAATCAAACGAGACAGAGGGATTGGGGGGGGAGAAAAAAAGAACACCTAAACAAGAGTGGGAATGAGAGTTGATAAATAGATTGTGAGTTTGTGGATGGGGGGGTTAGTGGGAAACAAATACAACAACAGAGGAGAGGGAGGGAGGAGGTGGAGGTATGCAGCTGAGAGAGCAGGTATTACTGAAGAGAGGACGAACCGTAAAATCACATTAGCGGAGCAGCACTTGTTCTCCTTAGCCGGCAACAACCTGCCACCACATACAGAAGTGTGTGTGTATGTGTGTGTGTGTATGTGTGGATACATTTACTGTTTCACTTCACATGCTTTCACTGAATCCGTACATTTAAAGCCCCTGCACATGAGACTAGGGGTGCAAAAAAAGGGACGTAACACCAGTGGTAAATGAGGTTCTGGGCCGTGGACCGGTCATAAACAAGCCCCCTGTTGCTGAGACAGATCAGCTAAACCGCTCGGCCGGAGGAACAAAGAGGAACTTCACCACATTGATAGTGATGTTGAAGTCAGCAGGCTGCAGAGCTTCTCCTCTGGACTAACCCTCCCAGCTGACGTCAGACTATCTGGCTCTATTGACGCCTTGAAATCTGAACTTAAAACGTTCTTCTTTGACTTAACCTTTAATCAGCCCTTGACTTCTATCGCTAGTGCCTTCAGTGGGTCGGCCTCAGTCTCAGTGAGTCCCTTACAGTTAGCATTTAAATTCACATTGAACTGTCGACTGTTTATTCTGATTAACGTTGCATTTCTCTAATTTCTGTTGCAGCTGCAAGCTGTGTCGGAGTGTTTCGATGGCCAGTATTATGAGTAAGAAAGCTCTAGTATTTTATGACAAACACGTGTACATCTGTATTGTTTCGGTGCGCCTGCCTTATTTAATTTGTGTGCTTGAGTAGTCTCGTGCCTGTATCCATTTTCAGGTGTATCAGTGAGCCAGTAGCTCACCTGGACCTGTTGAGATGGATTGCCCTGTGTGAGTGTGTATGGGTGTGTGTGGGACTTAACAGTGACAGATGGGGCATCTCAACACCGACGCTTTCAAGTGCACAGTCGTGCCTCTGACGGCGTGCGCATCCACACGGGTGAAGTACTGTGGGCGCCCGCCATATACATGCATCCTCCGTGCTTATCAATCAGCGTTGAGTCACTCACATGCACATATGTGCCATCTAAGAGAGCACTTAGATAAGCATGCTCTCCACAAAAAGATGAGAGGGGATCATTCCACTGCTGCTTAATGACACTTCATCTCACCTATACTCAAAACGTAATGGCCGCCATGAGTCACAGAGCAAGGTGTTCCCGGCCCCCGCGATCCGTCTGTCTGCGCCGTGTCTGTCTCTAATTGTCCATCTGTGTTTGTCTCCATCCGTCAAGTCTGCTCGGCCCTGAAGCCGTTTCACATGGCAAGGGAACAGTTTACCCAGCCTGCGAGCCTAATAACTCTCCTTCCCCGTCGACCTCGTTAGGGTACGGTCTATTTGCGGAGAGCGAACATGCGTTTGCACGTGGCGGGGGGGACGTGTGCATGCCTGCGCTAAGTCAGGATCTAATTAACTCCTGGAATTGTAGCGTCTCATGCCGACACATCCATGTACACATCACTGGATTTTTGCATAAAAAATGTTTATTTTTTATTTTTTTACCAAGTAAGAAAATCATCCTCATGTTCAGAAAGCATCAAACTATTACCCAGTAGCCTTTACAAGATAATTTCCCCATTAATAACACTCTGTAAAGTATTAATATTTTATGTTAAACTAGGGAAATGTAAAGCTTTATATGTGTGTGTGTGTAAGCATTTGATAATCTTCTGTTTGCCCAATATGTTACAGGGCAACCGTCATTAGGCTGCTGCGGAGGGAAACCACGGTCTCATGGTAATCTCGCTAATCAGGAGAAGTAGACCAGAGAGCTTAAATTATTCGGAGAGGATTTTCACTTACAGTTTGCACTCCCTACATGAGTCCTTTATAGTCTCTTTATAACCTGAAAGAGTGCTTTAATCTCACGTCGAGAATGGCGAAACACTTTTCCTACGAGTCTGACCTCATTTGCTGGGGCGTAGTGTTTGTTTCTGACCTGGGCTCAATTTCTGCTTTAACTTGAGCAAACATCACAGAATGTGAATGTTTGTCCGTTGTCCATCTAATGTCATGTCGGCATTAAAAGTGCCCACTCTTAAAAGGTGCCATGTGTATTTTAGGGAAATACTCATACTGTTTATATGAGGCGGACCCTGCCACCTTTCTAGCTTCAACCAGTGTTCTGGCGACCTTATTTTCCTCTGCGAGCAGCTTGTTCATTCAGTTTCGGAATTGCTTCTCCCACACTACATAGTGCCCATTTAAGTGTCCTGTAAACCAAAGTGATTCTGCATCGCTTGGTCGCTCTTCCCTGCCTGTACCCACAGCGTGTACCCCCACCCCCCATTCAGTCGGGGGAAAGACCTCTGACCGAGTGTTATTGGACCCATCAAACCTTGCATTCAACACTAGATTCACTCATAATAAGCAACGCGAGCGCACACTGTACGGCAACATGAAATACATTACAAATAGCACTGTGAATATTTGCCACGTTTACAATGAAATACAACAAAATGACACGGCCGATCAGGTTTTGTGACCATGTGGGCAGACTGTGACTGAGCTCTCATCGCTGGGAGTGAGTGAGAGGGAGGGAGACGGGGAAAAATATATTTCAAAGATATAGTAGTTAAAAAAATAGCTAAAAATGACCTGTGTTTGGCATTTGTTGCATTATATGGTTTGTACTCCCCGATCAAATTCCCTCTTTGAAAATGTTCATTGTTAGAATGTATAAAATACAATTTAAAAGTTAATGCTGGGTCATATATTGATAGTATACGTGCTATCTGGCCTCTTCTAGTTTTAAAGGCTGCATTAAAGTGATTGAATTTCCTTACTTACCAGATTGTTCCACTGGTTCTAATTCTTGCTTTTAACCACTTCACGATATCCACATTATTGGTGATTACTACTCAAAGATCTCATTGTGTTAATCTTTCATGTAAAGGCAGCAACACACCGGCCCAACCGTTGGACGTCTGAAGCGTTTTGGAGAGACTCGGGCGAGGTCGGGAACATTTCTGTTCGATGTGTTTAGCTGTGTCGGAAGCTTTCGGAAGCCGTTCGGACGCTGTCTGCTCCGACTCAGCATGCAAAGTTTGAGGAGGAGGGCTGTCGGACGTCTGAGCCATTGGATTCTCTGATTGGTTGTGTGCCAGCTGAATGGCCGTTCTGATTGGCGGTGTGCTAGCGTATCAGCGCGGTGTGTGGGAGGGCGGAATACTGTGTGCGCTTTGTTTTTCTATGGACTCCGTTCCATCATTCCCCGTTTTCATGCTTTGCAGTACTGGCACAAGACTGGCTGTTATTATGTCTGCTCATGACGAATTAATTTGTGTTCGTTTGGTAATGCCTCGCTGCATGTTTAGTATGAAGCTGTTTTTATCTGAAATACTTAAGCTTCGCTTTGATCGAAAGTAAAGAGAGTTGAGTGCATAAGCCTCTCGTTTACAACTCTCAACGCAAGCGCCAGCCGCTTATTACATCTCGCGCAAGCGCAGAACGTACACGCTGCTGTGGAGTAGGCAGCACATCCAAGTGGTGTGTTTCAATGCAACTTTTGTGCCGAACGGGTCAGATGAGAGGCAACAGAGTGGTCGGAGAGTGGCCGGATGAGGCAGTTGGACATCTGGGCGGTGTGTGGAGGGCTTAAGTGCCGGTAGCACTGTTGCCAGATTTGGCAGTTTTCCTCTCAATTGGACGGAATTTGGCCTGGTGTACCTTGAGATGGGTGACTGTACTGTGTATATACATTAATTAATTATGTTCATTAGTTGCTGCGTGCGTATCATTATAACAACCACCTGACACTTCAAATCTGTTTCTTCATTCTGACAGAATCCTCTCTGCCTGCAACATTAAAGCATCATTATTTGTTTGGCTTTTGACACCATGGGATTACGTGCATTCTTTTTTTATCTTCCTCTTCTTCTTCTCTCTCTCTCTTTCTCTTTCATTCTCTCCACCTATCCGTGCAGAACTTTGTCAAGGCCTGTCAGTTTATGAATTTTAGATGAAACCTATACTTTTTGTTATTTGATCATCCCTTTATTTTTCTTATTTTTCAAAGGCAGGGGGCAGAAATTGTTTTCCAGTTGCACTGTGATGCACCACACAATGTTTGCTGCTGTTTGTGAATCCAGCTGTATTGTAAGCTAAAGCTAATAAATGGACAGTTTTTTTGTTTTTGTTTTTATCCATTTGGCCTGGAAACCATCAAATCAACTTGACAAAACTGACAGTCATCATGTGGTATTAGATAAAAAAAAAGTTGTGATATTTCATTTGAAGTGCGTTTGAGGAGATTTAAAAATATTGGGATATAGATCATACTAAAAGTTTTCTTTCTAAATTGCTAAATGCTTAGTTTTTTTGGCTTTGAACACATTGCCCACTGCAAGTTCTGCTGTCGATAATTATACAGCACTTTGCCCATACTGTATCTCCATATGCTTCCATATTTAACAGAGCAGAGGGAAATGTCAGACCACGAGCTAGAGTTGCAGGACGAGAGAAAGTCGCACGGAGAAGAAAAGTTGAGCGAAGATTGACAGTCTGCAAAGTAAAGAAAGATCACAAAGGCCAGGAAAAGGGAAGATAAAATATTCCCGCGCTTCCCTCGAGAGCGACACAACCCACACAGGAGGAAAGACAAAGAAGAGGAAAAAAAGGCAACAGTGTAACAACCTTGTTTCCTGCTCGCTCTGCACTTTAATTCCTGTGTGTGTACCTGAGGCTTATAGCTCCTGTCACAACCAATGCTATTCACTGGTGGAATAGATCCATTGATGGGCCCGGGCGGGGAAGTGTGTGGACAGAGTGTGTGTGTGTGAACGGGCCTTTCATGCCTGGTCTCTGCTCTTGTGTATGTGTGTATGGTGTGTGCGGGTCTTGTCTGGCCAGGTGTGTTTGTGTCCAGCCCAGAGAGTGGGAAAAATCAGTTCCACAGAGCAGGGATCTGATGATTTGAGTGAGTCTACTTTTTGTGTTTCT
Organism: Diplodus sargus; assembly: GCA_903131615.1. Lineage (NCBI taxonomy): Eukaryota > Metazoa > Chordata > Actinopteri > Spariformes > Sparidae > Diplodus > Diplodus sargus. The sequence goes on along the minus strand of CAEMYA010000083.1, from coordinate 4,333,715 downwards.
TGTGTTAAGTAAGATCCTCGGAAAGCTAGAAACCACTTAGTGGAAGCTAATGCATACCAGCCGACGTTCCATTACATTTACACTTACTTTTAAGCCTTTATGCCACAGGTGCTCCCATGTGTTCATTAGTTTTACCTGTCTCTTATTAGCCTTCCCTCACATGTGTTTTTATGTGTGTGTCTTTCCCTCTCCCTTTGACGGTTCACCAGTTTCCTCCACGTCAGTCCTTTGTTCTCTGTTCTCCGGTCCTGTTTTCGCTCCACCAGTTCCTGCCTGCGTTCACAGCTTTTCATTGGTCTGTACTTTATTTAGCGTTGTGCTTCATTATTTGTTATCGGATTTGCCCCCGCCTGCTGCTGTTGTGTTCTTTGGATTACAGCTTTGCTTTATACAAGCTCGCTTTTTTTGTTTCTTCCTCGGTGTTTTTGCATTTTTGGCCAAACTGAACACTTTGCCTCTGATAATGGATAAAACAGGTCCCGAGGAGAAGAGACATGCTTCTAGATTTCACTCGACTTGGTGCCAGACCTTCCACTTAACGACATTTGCCTCCTGCGTCACTTGTTTGACTTCTGAAGACTGCGGTCCTGATTTTTTTGCTTCCTCTTCTCGTTTTTGGAAGGTCAGTCTGGCAATAATGGCTCTTCAGAACACACACACACACACAAACACACACACACACTGTCAGTGTGTTTGAACTTGAAGAGTTTCTTTTGTGATGCCAATTGTATATCTTGACTTTCGATTGCTTTTCGTAGATTTTTCGGCTGTTCTTTTTCACAGCCTGATGTTGGCAAGTATGCTAATGGGGATGCGATAAAGAATCACAGAGTGGCGAGAACCAGTCAGAGTGTGGATCTTCTACTATGTTTGTGTATGATGTATTGACTCCAATCTGTCCTCCAGGACATTTAAGTCTTCTCTTTACTCCATCATGCAGAGCATGATGGGATTAGAAGCACATTTTCCTGTGAACTGGAAGGATGTGGAAAATTGCAGCTCAGTCACCAACGGCACCCAAGATCAGTCAATCATTCGATTCATTTATATTTCAGCCTCCATCAGTTTACTGCCATTTTACTCCAATTAGGCGCCTCCTGCTCTGATCTGCTGGACTGATCCGAGCGAAATCAAATTCCACCAACCGTCACAGCGAACCGTATTTCACATTTTTCAGTTCAGTCAAATGGATCTATCTAACAGGCAGGATGTGTACATGTGAGCAAAGACAGAGCTTGCAACATGCATACTACCTGCGTCCCGATAGAAAGTGGGACTCGCGGATCTCGTTAATTAACCAGAGTTTGTGCACTCGTCCACGGTGGCGTCTGCGGCCACCGGGCATGTCAGCGTTTGCGATCATTGTAAGTGTGCATGTCGGATTGTCTGCGATCTGGCATCTGCTTCAGTCAGCTTCCCCCCTCGGGCATCAGTTTTACCTGACTGCACGCTTTCAGCAGAACAGATTTTATTTCAGCATCTGAGTTGTCCGGGCTGATGTGCTTACGGGCATATCAGCCACGCCTGAGAGAAAAAAATGGCTTTTTACTTCACTCAGAAGTTTCTTGGATTTCCCTTTTTTTTTTTCCTTGTGTGCTTGCTGTTAGTTTTCATGAAATAACAAAAGATGAAGGCTGAAGTAATGTACTGTAAATAAATTATTAGGATGAATTTGCTGGACTGTAGAACAGATGTCTTGGCAGCAAGAACTGTTTTTTTT
>CAEMYA010000083.1:4324291-4331983 GCA_903131615.1 Diplodus sargus | reverse complement strand
TTTTTTTTTAAAAACAACACAAAAATCCCTCTGAAAGATATCTTATGACAACTACAATGGGGTACGTGTGTTTTTACTTTCCACCGAACATTTCCATAAAATATTCACAAGCTTCAGTTCGTTTTGCACTCACACAACAATCAAGTCAGGATGATGTCTTGCAGGCGGGACAGAAAGATGGAAGGAGCCGCATGAGTCACGTCGAGGGAGAAAAGCCTCAGCCGACGCCGAGTGATGAAACAGCGACGTGCTCGCCGGCATCCAACAAAACCAAACCATTCCTCAAAATTGCGAGACGCGATTTGTGACATTTAGAAGTTCATTTTCGTTATCAGTTGAACCAATTCAAACGGCTCCTGTTTTTTTAACTGCCTGAAATGGCAGTTAGCAATCTTTGAGCAAAAAAGCATTTACAGTGTGTGATAATAAATATTATGTCACACTGTTACGGGGGAAAAAGGCTCATATTATGTTCTGATAAAATGTTGCTGCTCAAAATGTTCAGTACTCATGGAAAACTTTTCGGCTTATACAGCAGATGTTCGGATTTAAATGAGAGCCGTGTTTGTTTGAAGAGCATTATAATTTAAACGAGGAACAAAAAAATGATATTATGTAATAGCATAAAAGTCATGAGGGCAATTTATTTTATTTATGAGTGCTTTAATTTTGAAATGTTCAGTAAATTTTGCTGATAATATTCAGTGACATAATTGAAGACTTTTTACTTGTGATACCATCTCCACAAGTTATTTTGGAAGTGGGGCACAGTCTTAACTATTCACCTTAATAGGCCAAAAACTTACACATTATCATGTGTTTGTGGTTCTCAGAGTACATCTACATGTGTGAATAAAGTAGTATAAAGCCTTTCGTGGCTCAGTGACATCACTGGAGGCAATTTATCAGATTAGATGCAGCTTCCTCTGGAGCCATGAAAGACTTTATACTACTTTCTTTTTACTCATAAAGGTTAGTACTTTACAAAACCTGTAAACACGGTTTAATGTGTAAAATTGGTGGAGCTGCCTTTTAAGAGGCCTTTTCACAGCTCTGGTATCAATTGTACACTACTGTAATAATTTGTTGTTGTTCTTTTTGAGAGGTTAAAAGAAGTCAGAGCATGTTGTTTTTTCAAGTTTCGGTTTCGGAGCAGATTCAGAAAGTTTCCACTCTCATTTCCGTCTCCTGTTCTCAATCTGACGCGTCTCACTGGCTTGTTCTCTCATTTGTTATTTTCCCTCCATTATTCACGTATTTCATGAGAATTTCTTTGTCTCTCTGTTTTCTAATTTGTGCATCCGAAACGATATTTCACTCCCGCTTCCTGTTCATCCGCTTTTTTGCACGTCTCGACACAGTCTCCCTTCCTGTCTTTGTCTGTCTCTCCCACTCAAGCCAATCACATGCAATAATCAAACCCATTTCCACATTCCCCCATCAGCTGTGTCACCGCGGCGACCTTGAGCAGCAGGCTGCTGATTGGCTTCTGTGTTGATGATTCGGAGGTCGCGAACTCCCGGCACTTGGAATTAATGGACTCTGTCGCACGAGTACAGAGACCCCTCGACACATACACGCCCACGTACACAGATGCCAGGGCCAGTAATAGCCGGTCAATGGGAGTCGCAGCCCTTACAAACCTAATTATGTGAACTAATGGTGGGCATCACCCGGGGAATACTCACAGTGACACACATATACATACTGGCTCAGTCGCAGCAGCGTAGTGGTCACGTGGAACCCATTTTCAGGGTTTTATATTTGTGATCACGGACATACACACAGGTGACGTCCATCGGCAGCGCTAACCCTGCGCACTAAGTGTGCCATCTTTAAGTGTAGCCGCCGGGAGGTGTGTGGCTTTGAGAGTGCACACACAGCCCTATCTAGATCACGCACACACAGCACAAGACACGAGGGTTACACATTGGAAGCAGCGCTTGGCCTTGTGTAAAATAACAAGCTGCCAGCATTTTGACACGGCTGCAAAATACAGGTCAAAGCCCGCATTTGACAAGCACACACACACATATACACAGAGGAGACTAAATTACCGTATTCACAAGGACAGATTCCGACAATTATCTAATTTCCCTTTTAGCTCAGAGAACACAAACAATTGTTCTTGCTGAGCTGTATGGTTCCCCGGAGCCCAGCAGCAACTGTGATCTGTGCTTTTAAGGTACTTATTACAGACAGCACTGCCCTCTGCAATATATATTTTAATTAAACTCCCTTGCACGTCCCTGTTGACAAATCTCCACAGCCAGGATTGTTCCAATGAAGCCCCCCCACCCACCCAGTGCAGATTTTTGTGAGCTGGCCTAATTGGTAAAGGGCCAGACAGACGGGCTGCTTCCAGAGTGAACTAGTTTCTCTGGTGACTTCAATATTGTGACAAGTGAGAGCTGCGGAGAGACACAAAAAGAACCACAATCGTTTTTTGGGGGGGGTTTCTTATGCTGGATGCCGCACTGATTAGCATTTCGGCTGGTCCTTGTTTTGCAGGGAAAGAAGAGAGCAGATGCGAGCAGTCGTGGGAGATGTGTTTAGATCTTTAACTTAAGTAAGAGAACTAATACCACACTGTGAAAGTGCATTCCATTCGCTTCTTATTTACATTTTCTCTGTATACAATCTTTTTTAGGTAGAAGTACGTCAGTATAATCAGCAGGATGTGCTTCTTTTCTTCAGTTAGATAGTCCCTGTCAGTCGTTTACACTTATACCTGATGTTCATGGATGAACATCACTGCTGCGGTAATGTGAATGTTGCATTTCACTGCTGCACGTGTTTAAGGTTGAGCTCATCATTAGAGGTGGGGATATTGCCACAGCTTTCCCAAATTCCAATTCACAAGGTTTCCAATTTGATTCTATTCAATATCAATTTGGTAGTCCGCGCCAGTTTTCCTTAGAAATAAAAGAGATTCTGAGGGAACAACTGCTGCAGACTGTACAAGGAACCCCGTAAACTGGTGCGTTGTTAGAGATATTGTTCACACCATAGATTAAGTGGTTTCCATTCTAGTTGAGGGAAATTGTGTTTCTTCTTCAGCTGAGTGACCACAAAAAAGTCACCAGTCAACCAGGCTACCTGCATCAGGGCCGTCCTTATTTGTGTACATGTCGCTTGCCTTGCAGATAGCCGGACGTCTGCATGTTTTCTTTTGTTTGTTTATATTTGATTTATCTTGACTGAACCTCTTGAAACCGAAGCCTCTAGAAACCTTCAGGTTTTAACATTTTACTTCGGAGAGTTGGAAAGCTTGTAAAAGCACATTTTAGTTGGATTATACCCTGAGGGGGCATTTGTTTATCATCCAAGTAGTTGACATTTGGCATTCCCTGTAGATGTACATATTTTTTTGTTTATACTTTTTTATGTAGGTCAGGGTTGGTTTATAACCATTTTACTGCCAGTACCGCTACAAAGTCATGACAGATCTTGTGTATGTATTTCAACAAAATAAAGTAAGAAATGGAAACTTTCAGAACCCTTTAGGGATTTACTAGCCAAATGAAAAACCTACCCCATTTTGTGTTTGGAAGGTGTCAATTTAGACCACGAGATAAAGCATGTATTAAGAGACCGCTTCCAGGATTTTATGAATCAACATCGGATCGTTCAAATGAAGATCAATTTTAATCCGAAAAATCGATTATTTAAACCCTGTCCTACTCATCTTAAAGAAAACTTATTATGCTTATTTTCAGGTTCATATTATGTATTTATTCTGGATTACTACGAGAAAAAACACTTCAGTTTCCTCATACTGTCCAGCGCCGCACCTCTGTATTCCCCCTCTGTCTGAAACACTGTCTTCAGTTAACTTAAATTCATACTTTAATGCAATAGTTTAAAAAGTACAGTCTCTTATTTCTACTTCAGTACAGTACTTGAGTAAATGTACTTCACAACTTCCACATCTGGGATCTTGTTAATGTGGTGCATGGATGAGAGAGAACCAATTAGAACTGACCACCTGCCAGATCTGTTTGTGGGTAGAACTTACAACCCTCTCAACATCTGCAGAGTTGGAACACTTTCTCTCAAACTGGCAAAATGATTTGTTCAGCCTCTGTCGCAGGTGTAAAACTCTAGCTGGAAGCATTTTTCTCTCTTTTTTTGTCTGTACTCTCTAAACAACGTAGACCCTAATTAACGTTTTGGAAAAAGAAGTGCAGACTCTTACCTGTGCATTTCTTCAGGCTGCCGGGCCGTTTACCGTGCATCCCCAGCTTACAGTTGAAGTTCTCCTCCCAGAACTCCGCGAACCAAACATTTCTTCTGTTGTTGGACAGCGAGCGGCTACGGAAATAGCGATCAAACGCTGTTTAAAAAAAGACAGAGTAGGGAGAAGTTAAGATACATTGAGTGAAGAGAGGATTGTACTTGTTTCCCTTTTTTGAAACTGCACTGAATACATCTATCCGTCCACAAAGAGGACTGAGCCAGCGTCATTCTGATTAGACAGGCTTCATATCCACAGAGGTCGCCTGTACTTAAATAAATGAGGTGTTCATGACGGCGTAATACGTTTTGACTCACAAAGGCTCGTGTTATGAATAGCCCGTGCATCCAAAGTATGACTGAAAAGCCATTTTCTGTGGAGCATCCAGTGTTAGGAGCTCCTATCAAATACTGGAGCTGATACAGCAGGGAGAGCAAACATTTTAGAATGAGCTTTCACGGGCTGCGTTGGCAACTTGTCCGATTTAATAAGTATGGGGGGGAGAAACGGGGGAAGAACACATTTCTCCTCTCACCGAAATGGAAATGCCTGTCAGAGAATGGCAGGCTGAGATAAAGAGATGGGCGAGAGAAAAGAGAAATGAGGGAGACAAGAACACTCCTTGTAGTTGTACACTACTTAGTTCATACCGGAATTAATTGGGGAAAACAGCTTTTTGCTTTGTTGTCTGTGAGAAGAAGATAGCAAAACTTCCTCAGAAGACATCCTCTATCCTCAAGTTGCCTCAAGTCTGTCCCTGGAAGACTGCGAGGAACCATTAAACTTCCCTAATAAAGAGAAGGTGTCATTTCCAACACCCCTGCCGCTGTAGTTTAGGGGCGATACAGTGCACATGAAGCAACGACAGAGGGTGGGAGGAATCAGCGGGGACTATCAGACCGACTTGGACAGCCTGTGCCATGCCTGATTTGCTGTAAAAGCCGACAATAGCTGCCTCGATTAATCTCCTCTGCTGTCAGCAAAACTGCCCCTCTGTGCACCTGTGTGGCACAATGCGAGGCTGCTGGGAACGATGGGTTCACCCGCTGTGCAGCTCAACAGGTTTTAGACGCCGACTGGGATCACTCGCTCCTCACTGCGTTCACAGGTGGCGATGTAAGCCTTTGCAGTACTGTGAGATTCTTTAAACGCTGAAGGGGAAAGAGATCTTTTTCCAATGAGTGGGTAACAATTCAGATTAGTGACATTTCTGGGAATAAATACACTTATTTGCTTCATTGTCAAGAGTTAGATATGAAAGGTGAAGATCAATAAGGTTAAGGTTGGGACTTATCCGGTTCAGACTACAAGGAGCCTTGGTGTCAGGGGTGAGGTTTCTGGGATGGGGGCTTAGGGGATGCTGAACACTGGCGGCTGTTCAAATGGCTCAGGCCCATTCTACATCCGGGAAGTTGCAAATCATCCACCCTGGCTGATCCACCATGCTCCACTGCTGTCAATGGGCATGCTGCTCCCTCACTAGAAGGTGGGCCCAGCTGCCGCTCAAAAAGCTCCATACTCTCCTGGTACTGGCGCTTTGGGTTGGCATCTGGATGTTTGACGCCAATCAAAAGCACCAGTATCCAACGATCTATGTCTCTCCAGGAAGTTACTTTTTTTCTTTCTTTCTTTTTTTTTTACCAAAGACATAGCGGCACTTACAGGTAAGATGGAACTTTTGCATATGTTGTTGTGTATTTTCAGAATTTAGTCCAGTCCACCACAGAGTTGAAACAGAACAAATCTGACTAAACACTGTCATTGTCACAAAGGCCTGCTGCGTGATTATTGGATTATATTGCATCAGATTGCTAATGATATCTAATAATACATTGGCAACTGTGTACACACCCTTCATTACTCCTCTGGTGGTTCCATCACACACAACTCTGTTGAAGCTGATTCATTTAAACTCCGGCATAGGCTCTCTCTCCCTCACTTAAGGTCTATATCTCGTCGCCTTTGTGTCCCTCCAGGAGTCAATTATCTAATAGGGAGCTCTGACAGAGAGTAAATGAGGGTATCCTCCATGGCCTAATGGCAAAAACTTGTTGCCCGCTGGGATCAAGAGTACGGGAACATGAGTGTGTTTCACGTTCTGTTTCTAGCCTGTCGCCCTGTCTCCTTAATTTGATCTATTAGACTTGGAGCACAAACGCAAACACACACACACACAGACACACACACACACACACACACACACACACAGCTTCTGCTTCCTTTCATTTGTCGTGCAGCCAGGTGGGTGAAAAGAGTCACATCGCGGATAAAAAATCTTTGGAATTTATCACAACTCTTTTAAAAGTTCCCTTTAGGTGCTGATGTGGTTGGACATAAAAAAACACAGAATCATTGTATCTATTTCCTTCATCCACACACACACACACACTCTTACCGTCCACAGATGCTCGTTTGGGAAGAATCGTGATGGCTCCCTCGGCCACTCTCTCCTGGCCAACCACGGGAGAGATTTTGGAACCCCAGCTGTCCGATCCCACCCACAGGAAGTGACCCGTCTGGTTGTTCCTTTTAGCTGCGTCGAGAACTCGTCTGTTGGAGGAAAGACCGGAGAAATTTAACTGTTATTGTAGCCCAGGAAAGAACAATAAAAATGGTGTTAGGTGTCTCTGGCTGGATCCCATTGATCCATAGGAACAGTCAAGTTGGATTTTCCAATGAGAATGATTTCAATCTGAAATTGTCCCTATTATCGCAGCTAATGAATTTCTTACTGTCTTTAGGGAATAATCTGTCAATTCTCCCTTGAAATAGAGCGATGCCTGTGAGCTAGATCAGCAGGACAACTTGAGCTACCTGTCTCACTTTTTCTCCCATCTCTCCCTTTCGCTGTCAACACCAATGCTGCCCTGCGTTGGGTGGTTTGCTGCACATGTTTGTTTTTTCAGCCCTACCATCACCTCAGCCTCCACCTGCAGGATCTATCAGGGGGGATTTAAGGTGTCTTGCACATCACTCCCCAATATCTCTGTGTAAACATACCTCCAGAGAGTGATGAGTTGGAGCCTAGATGCCAAAGTCCAACCATGTTTTTGCTGCTATAATAAACATGTCAAACTGGACTGAATTGCTGCATGCTTCAAGTTGTCAGAATGTGCAGAATGTCTCTCCGGTAATAACAGCAGAAAAACTCCAGAGCAGCGACAGCGGGGGGGACTTGTTTGAGTGCGTGGCACGTACCGTATGTCGTCCTCATTAGCGAACATGATGACGGCCCTGGCATTGGAGGTCTCCAGCAGGCGTCTGATGATCTTGTCAAACTCCCCTGGCCTGGGCTCCCTGGGGATCTTCAAGGACTGGGCAATACACACACCACCTGGGACAGAAAGAGCAACACAGAATGCATTAACTGTTTTTAAGTCACTGATTTGCATCCATTCATTTTGTATTCATCGCTCATATTTAGTCGTAAAGCTGTGTTTTACACTCCCTTTGGT
>CAEMYA010000083.1:4304291-4321791 GCA_903131615.1 Diplodus sargus | reverse complement strand
TGGAGTTAAGGCCTTCTGCAGGCCGAATCAAATCACTGTGCTGGCGCCAAAAGAAAAGAAACGAGCGCCGATTGCGTTAGATATGCATTATAATCTAAATAATTGGAACAGTAAATGCATGAAAAGGTCTTCAGCAAGTCAATAATGCCCCTCATTTTCAGATAAAGTCTAAATTAGTTGCTTGATACAGAGAAACCATCGTGGAAAGAATTAATCTCAACTTCAAACCGCAGCCACACTTGTTATGGACGGTTACGCTTCCCTCCCTCGACCCCCAAAATCACAATCTGCGGTCTCAAATTTTGGCTGATTGTGTAAAAACTGGATAATTAATTGATTAGAGACACAGCGTCACGGGCCAGGCATGCTAATATGAGGCCGGTCAGAAATTCTCTTTATTCGCTTCAGATAAAAGAATGATCTCAGCTGTATTGGATCACAGTAAGAGTCAGTTTATTACATAATTCAGCAATTGTAAGCACGTTCAGCGACAACAGGCTAATTGAATTGGCTTCATCCGATGAGCAGCGACACAGAGTTTATCTCTAATAACCTGATTATTGAAGCTTCAATGTGGAACAGAATGTGACCGAATCCTAATTCCCTCACTCTAGTTACATGTGTCTGTGTGTGTGTGTACTCGTGAGTTTATCTTTCGGTGTAGGTGTGAAGGGTCATTTTGTGAGCCCAGAAGTCTGTTCTCGTGCATGTGTGTGGGTGTCACCCAATGGGCTACAGCGCACCGATTAGCGTGTTAAGTGCACACACACAACCGCACACTTGAGCGTACAACTGCTTCTATGTGTCTCCTCCGCAGCTGTTTAAGAAATGGAAGGCTGAGTCCAAGTGGTGCTGATAAACTCGATATCAAGTGTGTGTGTCCGGCGCCCCTTCAAATGAAAACCCCTCATCGTCGGTAATTAACTCCATTCTGTTTTGAGATGAAATTCATTCTGTTTCAGGACAGGAAACGCTGCTGCCTCAGTGTTTAATTAACAATCTGCTTCCCTCCCACACTCTCCTCTCTTTCTCCCTCTCTCTGCACCAATTCATCCATTAACCAATAGAGGCTTCTTTTTTTTCTTCGCACTGTGTGTTTCTTGCTCCCGTCTTTTTCTCCTCACCTTTAGCTTGTCAAACTTTTCACGCAGGATTGCATCTCAAAAATTATTCAAACAGTGCGAGAGGGAGAGAGTGAAAAAAAAAAAATCAGCGGTGCATCGACTGGAGGAGATAACCGGCAATTTTACAAAACATCTGCTATAGTGCAGTGTGCGGCAGCGGAACACCGCTTTCAAATGCCAAATGTGCGTCCAATCAGAACTCACTTGGACTCTTAACAATCACTCTGAGATCTTTGTCTAAGGAGAGCGCCGATTTGTCAGATGATGCCAATCTATGCTACACGATGTATGGTTGTAATGAGTAAAAGAACTGGAAATAAACCCAATTGTTGAACAACCGCTAATAAACTTCAAAGAACATCAAGAATTGAAACATGGTTAGGAGTGCATTAAAGGACCATTTGGCTCAAAAATGATCAGTCTATCCAAATCGGTTGGGTTGACTTCACCAAACTTTCCATCGCTGTGGAGGCGAGTAGATCATGACTGAAGTTGGAACTGGAAAAATAGCAGAAACCAACTCAAGCGAGCATAAAAACGATTGACTTTTTTAAATTTAGTTTGGAACCTATTGAAATGTAGCACCCCGGCTCTTGTAGTAGTCTTGTTCGAAGACATTATTCCAATGGCATTCAATTACATCACCTCAAACAGCTCACCATACCATGCGCAAAACCTCTATTCAACACCGCAGGAGGAACACACTCATGCATCCTGTAATGTATTTATACCCAAATTACAGCTGCAACACACACACAGACAGTAATGTGGTTTCCTGCTAAGCAAGATGAGTAATGTGAGTAACTTTAAAACTAGCTGCCTTTATGCCACTGGCACTGCAGTGTGGCAGTGTATGTGTGTGTGTGTGTGTGTGTGTGTGTGTGTGTGTGTGTGTGTGTGTGTGTGTGTGTGTGTGTGTGCGCGCACGTGCGTGTGTGTGTGTGAGTGTGTGTGTGCGTAACAAAATGAAAGGAAGGCAGTGGAATCAAAGTCCCTGCCTTTAATGATTCTTCCATTAAGATAAAGCTGTGTCACCCTCACCGACTTTAAGTGTGTGTGTCCCTGCAACTCTGAGACACACACACACACGCACAAACACACACACACATCTAACACAGAAATGCACCCGGGCACATAAACAAGTGACAGATGAGGCGGCAGACAAATCCACGCAGGAAGAAATTAATTTCTTCCTCTGGCTTAGTGGGCATTTCTTTGATAAAAAATGCCCTCTGCATTCATCCCCCACAGAAACACCTGCAATGAACTGCTATTATTGGAATCCTCACGCTAACATGCAGTAAACACTAGCGTGCACGCACTGATTTTGACACACTTCCTTTCTTCTCCAAACCTCATTAGCACTGCTTTAAAATTAAAAGTTGCCCTCTGCTTCTCCATGCTTTGTTCGTGGCTCGGGGAACTCTGCAGCGTGGGCCTTTGAAGTCGCTGATTTATGTGGGTGTGTGTGCATGTACGTGTGCGCTTGTGTGGATTTCCCTACGCTTCCCCAAACGAACGCCCGCCTTTGCGCGTTGTTCCGTGTGCACTCCAATAACCGTGCCCACGACACACACACGCCGGCTCTGCCCGGGCGAGTGGAAGAAGCGGTGCGGTAAATATTGTGTTCTGCATTTTTTTTCTTCGCTCCCAGTTGAAACTTTCCTCCCCGGGCTTTCTAATGAATCATTGACAACACCCACGGAACCGCTGTCCCAGGAAATTTACATCCTCCCATTAAAATATGCCTTGAAGGACACCAGGCCTCGGCTGCAAATGGGTTTGGAAATTTAAGACAGTCCTAACCCGAAACCCCCGAAAAGATGGTGCGGAGACCTGAGCCCAGCCCCAGGTGGAGGAGCTCATGCGGGGCCATGCCAGACTTAAGCTTGAAATTGCTCATAATAAGCTGATAATGAAACGCTGATACGGGTGTGTGTGGCGGGGGGGAAACGGGCAAAGTTGTTTGAGTTTTACAGAAATTGAATGTACTTTTGGCAAATGTTTGTCCGATACAAACTGAGATGAAATCATGAGCGATGTGATGAGCTGTCGGAGTGTAAATTGAGGCAGTGGTTTGCATTGGCGGCGGGATATTGGATATTTGCGAGATTTACTGTGCACATAATAAAAATGTTTCAAGTGGTGCTCAGACAAAATACAATAATTTGTGGGACCTATCCAAAAAAGCTAATTCTCACTCGAGCCTCGGTGTATTATGGCAGAATTTAATAATACAGTGATAACCACAGGAGCAATCCTTCAGTCTGTATCCACTTTGTGTTATTAATATAATTGTAGACAATGCAGAAATTCTCACTTTCTGGGTTCTGCATATATTCTGCAGTGGTTCCTACTGTACCACTGCACTGTTAGTGACTGCTCCATAGATAGATTCTTGCCTCAAACAAAGAAAAGAAGGTAAAACTTTGAAATCCCCCTTCCCTTCAAACAAAAGTTTTCTCAACCTGCCTTCCATTGGGGAAGCTGTTGTCACATTTATTGCTCAAAGTGTGGCTGCCTATGAGCATGATCAGACATCACAAGTAGGTTTGGATACCAATCCTGGTCCAGTGTTCAGCAGACACAAGTGTGATGTGGAAACTAGAAGCTTCCAGTGCAAATACGCTAAAAAATGGACGATACAGTTATGTAGCAGACTTGTGAAATGAGAGATACTTGCTTATTCATTAATTCTGTAATTTTTAATGATTAAGAAGGAGTACAGGCCATTTTAAGGATTGTTTGTGTGGTAATTTCTTTCGGCAAAAGGCCACAGCAGACACACATTAGAGAATACCTTTTTATGATTTAATACATGTGTGGAGAGAATCTTTAATACACATTTCCAAATAGGTCAGCACTTACAGGGCTTTTCCTCTGGCACTTTCAGCAACACAAAGTCAAACCACCTGGCGCTTATTTACATTTTTATTACCAGAGTTGACTGGAGCCAATCCACGCTGTGCCAGTGATGGACCCTCTCTGGGACGGATACCAAATTGTGCCACTACCGCCTCCAAGTGGGCCGCAGTGACGCCTGGCAACTGCAGACCAACGCGTGACAATCCTACCCAAGCCACTGTTGTGATTTGGTGGCTGGAGATAAAGAGTCTCTGTGTGTTCAGCTCTACTTTTGGAGCTTCTGCTGTAACTGAATCTCTGCGGTTTGAAGTTCACTTTCTCTTTGTACTTACAGATATCTGCTTTCCTTCACTTCCTAACTCATATTGAGTTACGACATGTTTAAACCCGACATTTCCAATTGTTGCTCCTTTTTTAATAAATGCTCAAATAACTAAATAACTGAGGGCTTTTATTGTGAAGAATTTACAGGAAATTAAACGTGTTTAAAAGGGAATAAGCATAGCTTTGTGAGCTTATTGTTCAATAATATTGCAAAGAGTAGGAGTATTTTACAGCTGCTCTGCTGGCCACTACTCGATAAAACCATCATTAGACCTTCAAGTAGGCAGCCCTGTGGTGCTTTGCTGACATACCCAATCAAACTGAGAAAATCCAGACCAGCACACGTGTATCTAAAAAGCCCCAAGAGATGTACAGCTCCCCATTTAGCATTCAAAATGAGTTGAAAACATTCAATGAGGGGTTAGAAACTGCCATAATCTAGTTTTACTGTTTACCCATAAGTGGTGGCTTTTGTACAAACAGATCATGAATAATACTATAGTAAAAACGTCTTCATTCGAGGAAACTGTAATTGGTGACGAATCACGTACATTAAAGGTGCAGTAAGCAAGAATTTGCCACCTATTGGATTCATACTCAACAAATCCAGGCCTAGGGCTGCACAATTAGTCATATTTGCAATTACTTTATAGAGGTAAAATGTGTCACAAAAGTGTTTTAAATTAAATTTTGTAGTGCTGCAGAGATGGTCTGGCCTGCAAAGCTTGTTTTCCAGAAGTAGCTAAAAGTGTGTTTGGCAGAGACCTGGAGAAATGACATATCATCATGTACTAGTTTTTTTTTTATTACAATCAAAATTGTGATATTAAATGTAATCATGACATCACCAGATAACACCTCGCTGCTGCCAAACTTCGAGTTCAGAGCATAAAGTGTTGAAACTGTCTCTCCAGGACGGGAAGGGCCTAATTGTTGATATTTTATAAATGCCTTGTAACCCAATACATAAATATTATGATGTCAAGGGTTAGGGCAGTGTAGTTGGTAACACTTTATGACAACCATCATTAATAGATGGTACATCTAACTATTAAACTCAAGTTGACAACAATACAGTGCTTTATAAACAGTTTGTTAAGCAACGTTTTATGTAAAGTTGCAGCTGATGTTTAAGATACAATTAACCAGAAATTTAAAATGCATCAACGATCATGTGTTACTACAAAGTGACACAGTGCAGTGTTAGAACAAATGGACCCGTTGTTACCATTATATAATCATGTTTGTGTTTTTTTTGTTGTTTTTTTTCCTACTTGCTGAAAACAAATGGCGGGCAGCGCAGGGAGTGTGCGAAGGGGACAGAGGGTGATGAATGTCAGTATAAAAGAAAACATGGAAGTCAATGTGCAGCACACGACATCCCCCATCTTTCACTGCATTAATATTACAGAGGAACTATAGCAAATAACCCTTATCATCCATCTACTCTGCACTTGCATTATTGAGAGTAATAGCCTTGACGGTTATTGTAGAAGTCCCCCCTCCCCCTTTTGCTTGTACATCTGCATTATTTATCAAATTAGCAGCCATTGGAGGTATCCTGTGTCATGTATCTGTCTTATATCAGTACCTGATACACTGCCAACATGGTACAATTATTCCATCCGGCCTCCTTTAGCATTGACACTGATGAGAATCTTTAATTCTTTTGTGGCTAAAAAGGGAACAAAATTTGAATTGCGGATATAATTCACCTCTCTGCGGGTGAAGTAGCAGGGCAGTACTTCTGCAGAGTGATTGAATTAAAAAGCCAGACTTTGACTTTTGCTCCCTCTTTATTTTGTACATAGGGGACAGGCTGTGCCGCTTTCCAGTATACAGATACCTAGAAGTGAGGAGAGAATACGAAGAACAGATTGGACCTTGTTCAGACTTAGACATCATATCATTTCTGTGTGTGTGTGTGTGTGTGTGTGTGTGTGTGTGTGTGTGTGTGTGTGTGTGTGTGTGTGTGTGTGTGTGTGTGTGTGTGTGTGTGTGCCCTCAGGAGAGAGGGGGAGATACAGAGACATAGCGAGTCTGAACACCAGTGGAGGGTTTGGAGGTTTCGAGTCGGGAAAAGAAAAGATGAGAAACAAAACAAAATAAATAACACGAGGGAGGAGACGGCGAGATGGAAGATCTCGGCCTTTTAACGTCTCAGTCACGCGTACTATCCCACAGACGGCACGTGTGTGTGTGTGTGTGTGTATGTGTGTGATGGTGGTGGTGGTGGAGGAATGGGTGGGGCAGCAGGTCTGTCTTCACCGCAGGAGTCGAGCAGTCTAGCTGAAGTCAGCACTCACGCAGGTCTGAGGGGAGACAGGCGGACACCTACTGCATGGAGCAGCGTGTGTGTGTGTGTGTGTGTGCGCACGTGCATGCCTGTGTAAGACAACCTGTACATACTGCATGTCTATGTGCAGCCTCTTCTCATGCGTGCAGTCACTATTGGTTTCTAGTACGAAGACACAAAGAATCTATTCCACCCCTCAAACTCCCAACGCTTGTGTGCAGACAGATGATAAAGCCAGAGTGAATGTAAATATAATAAAAATAAATAACATTAAAAGTGTAAATAAGGCCACATTTGCAAGCGCTAATAAAGCACAGCCATACTAGGTAATTTAGCCAACCTAGTGGGTATGAAAGGAGCATAAAGAGAATACAGTGTCTACATTCTCTCTGAGCTGGATTTCAATCCATCTTGCAGTAACAATCTCCATCAGACATCGGGAATGGCCTTCGTCCAAGACATTCTGTCAACAGATCAGGTTTGATCCATTCTTCAGAGGGGATTTATTTGCTTTTCCAAATATCCTGATTAAAACAAACAACAGCATATTGTCTATGTCTGAGGGAATTACGCTTCTTGAAATACACTTGGCAAGGTCTTTACAGAAGTGCAGAGCAGGGACCGGCCAACATCAGCTCGCCTTTCTTTTTAGAGAACATAATGAGGCAAATGCTTATTGGAATAAATCCACAGTGAGGTGTCTTGTTAACTGTTACTGACGGACCAGGGTTGGGCTGACAGACCGCACCATTGTCCTAACCAGTGGCTGACAGTCAGTGGCTCCTGAGCCCAGGACCATCCTAACAGTGTGACAGACAGACAGCACAAGAATGTACTGTGTCCTCTCAGAGTTGTAGGAGTTGACACGTGGGAGGCGAAATGAAAGGAGTTTGTTCCTAAATAAACAATCTCTCTTTGTTTTTCATGTGTGAATAAACTGAATGAACAGACTGACCAGAAAAGGACAACACAATTTTATTTTGTTTTACTTTGTTTATATGTGGCGGACCCTGACACCTTTCTCTCTTCAAACATTTTTCTGGGGGCCTTGTTCCCTCTGAGCACAGTTTGTTTATTCAGTGATGGAAAAAATAAATATGTTTGTGTTATTACCAGTGTTGCCACAGTAACCTAGTCTGATTACTGATTACTCCTTTAAAAAGTACCTTAGTTACTTTACTCATTACTTGCTTTTAAAAGTAAGCAAGTTAGATTACAAGTTACTTTAATAGTTACATTCAGCGAGGCCTTCAGATTTCTCTCCATCTCTGCATACTCCGTAGTAGGAAGTAGTAAGAAAAGATGTTCTGTGAGGCAGCACGGCATTGATAGCAGTAGGGATCTTTTCAATTATGGCACGAAACAAGGGCGAGTCAATCGTGTATATAAAGACAAATGTATAAAGACAAAATAATGACTGTATTTCCAGCTAAGAAAATGCACATTTCTCTCCTTTCTCCGTTGTTGTTTGTGTTTGTGTCGCTGCGTGTGGTTACACGTGAGTTGTCCTTGTACTCCCCCAGACGCAAGAAGAAAGCAAAAATATATATTTTTACTAAGGAAAATGAGAAAAATAATGGTAACGCACAGCAATTTGAATAAGTCTGTTTAATCTGATTACTGGTATGGAAATATTAACACGTTAGATTTCTGGTTATTGAAAAAAGTACTACTCTAATCTGACCACTTTCTTCATCACTGGTTATTAACTCATATTTATTGTCAATATTAAGATTCAGAGTTTTAATTTCTTCTACAAAACTACATAGCAGCCATTTTTAAACTTGGCAGACCCAAGACGCTTGGTTACATTGGTGAGGCGATATTTATTTTCGTTGGCCAGCTCTGTATCTCTCGATCTGTCCATTACTATACACGTTTTCTTAGCTTAATGCTGTGCTATGCTGATACTGTACACGTCACCCAAACCTTTGCTGGAAAATAAAGTTCATTGTCAAATATTCTGCCTTCATGACATATTGTTTGTATAGTGTTTGATCAAAATTGTACTCAGACCTGAGTAAATTTCATGCTATCATTGGTTATTCCGAGTTTTGACAGTGACACTGACTGCTGCAATTACTCTGCACTTGCAGTTTATTGGTTCCAATTATTAGTTATTGGTCTCCTTGATTACTAGTACTCACATAAGCCCTGAAAAAGTCTCATCGGTTGATCCCTAGTGCGGACACTGGAAATGTTACATCCAAAATCTGTCCTAGACTTCAACAAAACCACGTCAGAAATGCCTTCAATCGACAGCTGTGCGCCTTTTGTTTACACACAGATGGAAGAGAGTGTGTTCACCGCTCAACTGCGTAATCTCATCAGCCACAGAGACAGCTCAAATGAACTGTTTACCATCAGTCCTGCCGTGAGAGTTGACAAGTGCGACTGGAGACTCGTTGTGTGAGTCTTCAGGCGGCAGACAAGTCAGTTAACGTCTCCATCGACTCGTCTGACCTTCTGCCACCTGTCACGCATCGTAGATACTTTCAATCAATCCGATTAATCCCACTGGCTTTTCGTCCGGACGACAGAATCCCGGCGGGATGGATCAGAGAGAGCAGATGGACGGAGAGAGAGGATAGATAGTGGGAAAGAGATAGGAAGCTGAGGAAAACCAGGGCGGATGAGACAACGTCAAGGAAGAAATGAGGGAAAGGATGGAAAGATGAGAAGATGTAAGGCGACGTGGAAAGGAGATAAGCAAGGTATGATTGGATGTCAGGCCACAGATAGAAAGCGCAAGGTCAACATTGAGCTCAGAGATCACAAACACTGAACATGTCCACTACTCTCCATCCCCCTCCCCCCTCTCTCTGACTTCTGAGCCTCGATCGCTATTTCTGCCACTCCACCGTTGGCTAACATTCTCTCTTTTTCCTTGAGAGAAGACTTTTCTTCCATTTTTCTGGCATTTTTTTCTCTCTTTCGCCCTCTCTCTCCCCTGCACACACTATCTGACAGTAATCAGACATCCAATTACAGCAGTGCCCTCAGACAAGGGCTATGTGCTTGCGTGTGTGTGTGTGTGTGTGTGTGTTTGTGCTTCAATGGCTGTTGAACACACACACACACACACACACACACACAGCAATAGAGTGTCAGATCCCTGGTGATGCTTGTTACTCCCCAAGCCGGGCTGCCCTGCTGTCCTCCATCCCATGTCTTATCTGGGGATGAGGGATCTGAGACACACACACACGCACACACAAACAAACAAACAAACAAACAAACAGATACATGGGAAACTTGCAAAAATACATCTGACAGATACCGATAACACAAAGTGCTATAAATGCAGAAATAAACTAACTCACACAACATTACAGAGTACATTTAAACATTTAACAGGATGATCTTAGCGAGGGCGTGGTGTTCCATCCCCCCCGTGTGTGGCTGTGACGCCACAGACCCAACAGTGAAACGGGAAATACCAGAATTTCATTAAGACACTTGACCTTTATGATTTGGAAGGTTTGTAGTGTTTTACTTGTTACTTGTCGACAGGCACTAGTGGCTGTCGACTTGGGTTAAATAATAGGGGGCAAAAAAACCTAGGTAAATGATAAATATCGCCTGCCGGTGATGGGAAGGGTTTCCTGTTGTTGTGACAAACAACTACAGGATAGAAAACGAAAATCCCTACCATGCACAGCTGCCAGTCATGTTTAAGGAAGAGCCCCACTACCTCTTGCATCCCTAGTATTCTCTTTGAGCCAGTTCTTCAGAATATTAGGACCATATCTGTTAAACAAGTTCCAGAAACATCTTACTTTGGTCAAATTAAGACCCAAGCATTGTCAGACCTTTGGCGTAGTTCAATATACATAAAATGCTGAATACGCGTAATAATAGTGTTTGATGGTTTTACACCATTAAAAGTCTTAATACCAAACATAAGGGGAGGGGAGGCCAGTAACACAAGGGCATTGTTTATTTTTTGCTATTGTTATTGGTTTTTTTTGTCATATTCTGTACTTTGGCTGCTGTGGCAAACAAATCTCCCCATTTGTGGGACAATAAAGGAATACTGATTCTGATTCTGAGGACTTTACCAGTTTGTACCATAACACCTGAAAGTGAGGGAGACAGATGTCTAGTCTTTCTTAAACCATTTCCTGAGTCATATATTCTTAAGATCTGAGACATTTTGTGTTTGCAGAGACATCAATAGAAGCACAAGTGCTTGAGATGATTATCTAAAAATCATGCATCCCGGGGTGAGTTGTATTGTTACTGGAAGGTCTGGTGCTGCTCAGTGGATAATTCATTTGAAATTTTAAACATAAAGAACTTATCATTTCGACTTATGTCTATAAAATTTGATAATTCTTCCCACTGACAGAATAATGAATAGTGCCAACCATACAGTGTTAGTATGATGTTTGCTTTATAGAAAACAGCTGCTGCACTTTAAACATGTACTGTAAACAGTACCTAATGGAGCATGGGCTCTGCATCTGTTAAATATCTCTGCAGGCCAAATGCTTGATGATTTCTCACAAACAATAAGCAGGGATCCACCCATCATTCAGCCAGACTACACGACACGAAAAGAAAGCAGCAAACATAATTCATGGCGGTCTGCGTGCACGCGCAAGCGAACGCATGCTCCGTTCAACAGTTTATCAATGTTTATCTCCGCCGAATCAATAGAATCAGTCACCCAGCGGTGCACAAAGCTTCGACTGTGAAATGCAAAATTGCGCATCTGCAAGTTAATGCAGTCATTCATAAGTGACGATTGCCGTGTTAAACCCAACGCACACTCAGAAACACATTAAATATTCAACTTTGTTGATAAGTCAACACAGCGGCCAATCAGCCAGTCATTTCCACCTACTGGAATCCGCCAATGAACACAATATACGGTCTGCATTATGGTTTTTGAATAGCAATGACCACATGGGCTTATTGCTGCTGATAGCATCTGTGTGGGAAAACATGACGCCTGAATGGGAATGAAAAGAAAAAGCGTGGCTGAATACATTACAGGTTGTGTGTGTGTGTGTGTGTGTGTGTGTGTGTGTGTGTGTGTGTGCACTGCAACAGGCCCTCGCACCTGATTCTGGCAGAGGCTTTGTGCGCTATGTTAATGTATCTCTACAGTCAGTTGGGTGACATGGTAGCTCTGTATGCAGGCAACAGCTCCCTTTTTCCCCCCCGAGTAAAGATGAATATATGGATGTGACTGTGGCGTGCAAACATGCATTTATCGTGCTGTTTTTGATATGCATCTCTATACGTAGAAGAGTCAAATTCGCGTGCCTTGACGACATTTTGTTGCGGCTGTCGTCGCTGTGAATATTTTGGTGTTAGAAAGTGTAGGTGGGCGGATTTTGAACAATAACAGGATTTATTTGCATTGTTTTCAGGTGTTTACTTGCCTCCAGTGAGCGATTATGGCATTCTGAAGAAATTCTGCCTCGATTTGAAGGAGTGCTTTCTCTTTACCCAAAATCCTATACCATATACTTTGTGCAGCCCGTGTGTGGCAGAAAACCCCCTGCCAGCTTCCCCTCCACATGTCATGCGTGAAAGCACATGGTTTTTCCAGACAAATCTGCCTCGTTTTCCACTAGAACTGCATTAAAAATGTGCAAATTACAATCAATATGTTTCCTTGGAAGACCGCAAAGATGAAGAAAATGAAAAGAGCAGATTAAAATGGTTGGGTTTTCACCACAAATGGTAAATACAATGATTGAAGTGGAACTACGAATGTCTGATGAACAATCTTGTGACTTGAAATGACTTCTTTTTTTTTTACATTAACCCTAACCCTAATTAACCAACCCTAACTGAACATTATTTGTTATAAAATGTGTGTTGGCAAATGTGAATACTGGCTGAACCTGTCTGTTGAGCGATCTCATGATTGAAATGATTCCATTTTTTTGACACTACCATTCACCCTAATCCTAATCCCAACCATATTAACTAACCCTTACCCTAACAGTACATTGTTTGTTTTAAAATATGTTACCAACTTTAATTACAGGTGGCTGAACCCGTCGACCAGTCTCAAGATTGAAATGATTCAGTTTTTTTAACAACGACATTAACCCTGACCCTAACCCCGTCCCTAACCCCTAACCCTGACAATGATATTTTAATATATCAGCCGTATCAGCATTCGCTGACTATCATTCATAGGGTCCAATCCAATACAGTATGCTGCTTTTCTCCACAGTGAATATAAAGAGCACCTTATTCTTTGGCCAGGTGCTGTGAATGCACTATTGCTTTGGCCAACTCTGCCCTCATGCATAGATTTCACTAGATCAATACGTCTTGCACATGAACTATTCTTCAGGTATCGACGTCTTCTCTATTGGCCTAGGGCTCTGCTTCTTATTGCAGCGGCATCAATGGACACAGCGCTTACTGCCAAAAGCTCGGATTGGAAAAAAAAAAAAGGTTCAAGCAGTGCTGCATAGGCCTACATGAGTCAGATGGCTCTTTTATTCCATGACGGAGCAAAGGGAGGCTTTGCAATGGTGAAGTGACATTTTCGACAGAGACACAAAGGTTTTTCTCTGGCCTGCGAGCGTTTGATGTTTTAGCGACTTGCCCTCAACTTGACTGCACTTCAGTAGGCGGAGAGGTTCGTGAGAGGTTTGGTGTTAAAGATTGAGGTGATTTGAGCCTGTGCCTGTTTACGACACAGTGCCAGCAAGTCGAATAGGAGGGGAGTAAAATCATTATCATCATTTATCATTAATCTTTTTGGGTCTTGATTATTTATAATCATTTGCATGCACCTATGCCTTCCACAAACCTTGAGAAAAGACTTCTCTCTTGCAAACTGCATCACAGTTGTGTTTGCTCAATAGCTTATAAGAATAGTGGCCACTATCTGTGTGCTCAGTAACTGGGAGATTCATATGCATGAACAGAGGCTGCCTGGAGAGATGATGGGACTGCTATTTTGATGTACTTACTTTTATTTGCAAGGTAACACTTGACTCAAAGTAGGGAATTTCTTGCCTGTGTTCGCTTCTGGAACTACCTCAGTGTCAGGCATAGTCATTATCAGAAATGCGATACAAACAATTTGAAAATGCTGCATAATAACAGTGAACAAATTCACAATTTACAAAGCAATGTGACACCGCGTTTCCACGCGCTTTTGTTTGGTGTCAGTGATTACGGATAAATGCCCCCCATGTTCAACTCAAGGAAATGCATGAAGGGAAGGACAGAAAACGGCAACATAAACATGAGAGGCACTCTACCGCTCCTTCATCCTCTTCCTTCTGTTCTCAAATCAATTCTTCAAACTCCTCTCCGCCAGTTTCATCTGTCCTGAACAATTCTACTGAAGGCAGCTAATGGTGAAACATGTCTTACTCTTCTTTCCACTGCCCCTTTGATTGCCTCTCAACCTCTATCATTATTTCTTTTTTTTCTGTCTTTCCATCCCTACATTCCTTCTTTACCCTGCTCTGCCACTCCCAGGGTGGGATGCCGCATATCTATCCTTGATCATCATCTTATCCTTCATCCATCCCTCTGCAGCGTCTTAACCCGCCGTCCCATGCATCCATCGGCGTCACACTGTGCATCCACCAACTCACCCACCCCTCCCCCACCTCCACATGCATCATCACTCCTCCCCTCCCCGCTGCAACCTGTACTACCTCCATCTATGCTCAGGCTTCTTCATGTCTTCTCTTACCTCTCAGCCGGCAGTGCATTTGGTAGCGCTGTCCCCCCCGCGCACCCCCCGTGACTGTATCAGTAGCATGTGGCTCGTCTTTGATCCATCTCAATTACACTTCCTACTACAAAAGTAAACAGGGAGTGAGGGAGAGACTGAAATAGACACTGTGTGGCGGATCTAACTAATCACGGCCTCTACACTGTCGTCACCTACTTGGCAGTGGGAGCATGCGCTGGAAAACATACTGTAGAGTGTGACTCAGCAACACTTGTTTACTGGCAAACATTTTCAGTGGTTAAGCAAAACATCCCATATGATCTTAAATAATGGTCTGACGAGAAAGCAATCAACATATAGAAAGATAAATAAATTGCCTTTCTCGGACTTTGTTTGCTCAATGACTCGACGCAATTTGATAGTGTGCTCGGTTGCACTGGATTGTGACGGAGGGCAGCGAGGCTTGTAGAAAAGGGTAGAGGGACAGAGGCAAGTCTATTGGCATTTACTAAGTACTTAATAAAGGTGAGTGTGTCACAGACAAACAACGACAAAGGACAAACCACACACACACACTCACACACAAAGAAATGTCCTCTGCTCAACAGACCTCGTAAACACAAATGCAAAAAGAAATGCGCAAAAGCATCCACGAACACACAAAAGGCCCGGCGCGCGTGTACACACACACACTTCACACTTTCGACCACAGCAGGTCGAGCATGTTGGCTCGAGGAAAAAAGGGGTCAGTGGTGATGGCTTTACAGTTGAGTAAGGAGAGAACTTGAAACAGTTTGACTGCACCTTAGACTGGACATTATTGAGGGATCACTGACTAGAGGAAGAGAGGAGAAGAGAACGTTCCAATTATGTGCTTGTGAAATGTACTCTCGCTATTTGAGGATATTGAGCCAACATTTCATAAAAGGTTCTACCAGGTGGTAATTCCCTTGGAGACCCCCCCAAAAAAACAATGCTATGCCTGCAGATTTCAAACACACAAACAAACACACACACACACACACACACACACACACACACACACACAAAAACATTATTAGATTTGTTATATGAAAGAGAAACAGCAGATCAATCCGGCTTTCCTCCTGGGTTACCAGATATATCTTGAATCATTCTATCCATCTGTCTGTCTGTCTTGCTGTCTAGAAGATAGACAGCCACCAATTGTACATATGAGCCCATAAGAACATTACCAGTACATGCACAACAACAAAGTGTGTGAGGGAGGAAATGGCCACTGGGGTATGGAATAGTTTTTTTGTGTTGGCTCAAATATGATGAATACTTTACAAGCGAATGCACGAGTCTCTATAGCGATTAAGGCTTTATCCAGACCTAATCAGGTGTTGTAGGGACTAGTGTAGGTATTATTGTTTGGCCCATGAAGTCCACTTGGATAGTGCCTGGTTCAGTTTGCAGAGTATCTATACCATTGCTATTGCAGTCTCCTTGCTGCATGATGCATAATAGAAACTGAGCAATTTGGTTGACCTCTGAATGTTTGTGCATATGTCTTCTGTTGGCCTAGATTACAGTATAAGTAACTAGGGCTGATAAGACAATGGCAACACTCCATTAGGGTTAGGGTCAGGATTGGGGTTGGTATTGTATGGTGCATTCATGTGCTCATGTGATGGTCCTACTTCCCAAGTTCGGAAGTGTTCCCATATGCTTCTGTTCATGTGTGTCAAGTCGGAATGTGGACGCCGAAGAGGGTTAGGGTTAGTTGTTCTGCATTTTATTGCTTAAAGCTTTATGTCAAGCGTCAACCCAATGTTTACTTTCATCCGCCATGTTTCAACCTCATATGACGACAACTCTGCAACTTTTTGACCCCTAGCAACAACTTTTCAAAATGTTGCTAAGTAGTAGGGTATATTTATATAGGTCACAATCTAATTGCACTACCCACACTCCAATGTTTTGCCTAAGTTGGTCTGAATGAGGCCATACTCAGACCTTGTAATTTAGACAAATCCGACAACACTTCCTAGTGGGGATCATATCCAAAGCAAGGAGTGAGCAGGATATAAAGTCTATTTACGCATTCTGTCCGTTCATTCCACACCAACTCCTCCCTCCAATGTCATGTCTGTTCTCGGCGCCAGCTGTCCGTCAGTGGCATACCTCCCGAGGTGCTATTGTCTTCACAAGCCTGACTGACACAGGAAATATACTTAAGTTTTTCATGCGGGCTTCACAGGAAGAAATCAGAATTGTTATTACTTAGTGACGCACTGATTTTATTCCCCTGCTGTGGAAACCGGCAAGCTCGCAGCAACAGTGGGAGCCTTGATCACTCATTATAGATACCAGCTAGGAAGTGCACAGGACATGAATAGCAGGAGGTTTATCTTTTGTGCGATGACACCAAAATATGAAAAATAGTGAAAGCCTCAAAGGCCAAAGATAATCAGTAGTCATCAGACTTGTGCTGTGTGCAAACGTACGTACATCGCTGCGTTGATGTGACACCATGAAGATTTGCGCGTCTCTCTCACTCTCCCTCTCTCTTTCACACAGTGAGACTCCATGCCTACTGTTGGTGTGAGCACTCAATATGAGAGGTGGGTTAAGATGTTTTTCTTTTCCCTCTGTTTCCATTAAAGAGTATCAAATGTGATCCGCTCTCTGCTGCGTGACCTATGACCCTGTAATCTAGGAAGTGTGAGACTGATCTGCTCCTCCGCGGGCCCCCATGCCGCTCAGGGCCAATCAAGGGGCCACATAACACCATTATTTCAGCCTTCTCCTGCGTGGGGTGTCAGTACCCATCCATCGATTCCCCTTCCTTCTTTAATCCCTCCGTATTCATCTTTTCTCTCTCCCTGTCTACCCCCTGCCTTCTCATGCGCTCATGCCTGCCCCCCCCCCCGCTCTGCTATCAAACGTCGACCGTCCCATTCTCTCCACCTCCATCTGCCTGTCCTCCCAGCACCCCTTCTCTCTTTAGAAACTCTCCATCCATCTATCCCTTCCTCGAAGGCCCTCGCGGCCAAAGCTCCATAATGAAATCCCAGCAAGCCTTATTGTGTTGATTAAAGCTGTCAGAAAGGAACTAAGAGAGGAAAAATACAGCCGGTAACGGGGGAAAACAAGGGCTCAGTGGTGCGTTGCCAATGCCCTTGTTTCAGCTACTGTTTGTTTCTTCCTTCCTCTGTAACTCCTGTTTTTCCCTTTCAGCCTACACACACACACACA
>CAEMYA010000083.1:4288380-4304262 GCA_903131615.1 Diplodus sargus | reverse complement strand
CACACACACACACACTATTGGTCTCTCACTCTTTCCATCCTCCACCCTACCCTTCCTCCATCCATTTCTGTGTAACCAGCACCTCTGGAGGTATGTTCAATAACCCCCTGACCTAAACGTAATGTAATTCTGTCAAACCACATTTGCCTGGCAGGCCGCTTTCCTCGAGCTGTTACCTTACCACAGGATATTGCTGGAGTGTTAGTGGTCCGCAGCTGCATTCAGACGCTTCATTTGGCCTTAAACAAATAAGACAAGGAAATTGACACTATTGCTTATTCCAGTCCTGCCTGGCTTTTAGTTTAGCAGTAAATTTTCTCTCTATAGCTATTTTGTGTCACACCTAACGTACACCTTTCCCATTGTAGCTTGTAACACATTCAGCTAGGTAATGCTAGCTAGAAGGTAGTCCATAGGAGGTTATTAAATACAGGGTTTTATTTTGAGTTGTTTTCCCAAGACTAGTTATTGTGGAGGCACTCAACATCGCCTGAAATGAAAAACACTTAAACAAAATTTTAATGCATTTTAAGGGTCCCATAATGTGCTCATTTTCAGATTCGTACTTATTTTGGGTGTGTGCTAGAAAATGTTTGTCTCATACTGTCTATTGCGGCAGCACCTCTATTCACCCTCTTTCTGAACCCTGCTTTTGAGTCCCAGTCTGCTCTGATTGGTCAGCTGTCACAGGCCTGAGCTGGCACGGGCCACTAGATTTTCACATCAGCTCTGTCTGTATTTTTGCAACCATGGCCCCGCTGGGGGCATTGCTGCTGGAGGCGGTGACTGTGTCGTTGTGACATCACGACCTTACAGAACTCCAGACAGCTCATTTAAGGGTGGATTTTCCGAACACAGCTGTTTGCATTTCTGTGTAGACTGGGTGTTTTGATACTTTCACAGTATTTATAGCACCTGGACCTGCTATATATTAAAAAAGGACACGGAAATCTAATTCCCCACAATATGAGAGCGTTAATGAAATATAATAGTATGGTAAATATGCTTCAGGGAAGATGAGCGGTGGTGCTACATCACACTGCAAAAGCCACACATCTCTACTGAGAGAAGAGATTAAAACCGCTATCAAGTTGCTACATTTATAGTGAGATGGATTCACGGCGATTAATCAGACCAGTGCACCGTGACGTCTCGAATGAGGAAAAAACCTCGTGAATTTATGCGTGTCGAGAAAACAGTCACCATCAGGTGCTGATGGCTGAGAAAAGCGCTCATCAGTTTTCTGGGGGGGACGCCCTGCAACGGGAGCACCAGAAAATAAGTGATGATGCCGACATATGAAGCAATAAACTGAAAGCCGAGCGACGGCTCTCAAGAAACGATCACAATCCCGAAAGTTTTCCCTGAAAAGAGAAATTGGAAAATAAGCAGGGACGTGGGAATTAATTTTCAATTCAATGATAACAGCACGTTAGAGCGAGTAGAGGAGGGAGACGGAGAGCAAGACGCTTGTATTTTCCCTCAGCCATGCACTTTTCAGATAAAAATTGTTAGCCAGCACATTCGCTTCAGAAGCAGAGGTCTGATATACTGAATGAGTGCGCAACAAAGAGAGAAATATTGACATGTGAAATTGTTTACAAATGCGGGATTTGCACCATATGTCAACACACCCGGTCTGTGAATCTAGTTGCTATAAATATCATGTAACGATTGTCACCCAACAAACACACACAAGCATACAATTATACAATTACACTAGATAAAAACCAAAGTTAACATACATAGGTTCATTTCCAAGTCCCCCGCCCGCTTTGAGCACAGGAAAAGGATCAAGCGTCACCATCATCACCAGGCAGCCTTGAACACTGTATCCTCCTGAGGCCGACCTTCCATTAACGTTACATTATCAGAGAGACGGGAGGATGACAGCTCGACACGGCTGCATATCAACTGTTTCTCTTTCAATTACGCAGATGACAGAGAAAACCGCGGGCGATCGAGCCGGACAATCCGCCAGAGGTCTTTTTTGAGGAGGCCTTGGAAGCGATCCGCCTGCGTGCCCGTGACAGAGCAGCTCGCAGCTCATCCTGCTGGGCGCCAAAAAAAAAGAAAAGAAAAGTGAGTTTGAGTTTTGCCAGGTGCTTTAATGAGGACAGCGCAAAAACAATCACCGGTTCTGTCACTTTGTCGGATATTTGAAAGTGCTGCAGAAGTTGGGGGTGAGGCGATGGAGGCTTATTAGACGCTTTCAAATGGGAACCATATGGTAATGCCATTGAGCATTTCGCTATCGTCCAACTTCAAGGAGGAGCAGGATTTGCATTTAACATCGTGCACTCATGGCAACTTTTGAAACTCGGCAGAGAACAGAGAATTTAAAACAGTCACTATAGGGGAGATTATATAGCAAGAAGACCAAACTGGAGACTGTACAGGGATGGCTCCATGAAATACCATGTGGGCACGACATGAAAAAAGAAAATTATACGTCTGTTCAGTAAACCCGCGGCGCCACTCCAAATTGACGGGGAGAGGCCCGTCGTAATTGACAAAAGGTACAGCATTCCACTTTGTGATCCTCCTCTCATTTACATTCACAGCGCCGACACTCGGTTGTTACTCTCACACAGAGCGACTAACAATGGCTGCAACAATAGTGTGAGCCTCAACTTCAAGCATGATGGCGACGGTTAGCTGTGCGGAGGCCCAGTCTCTCTATTAAATACAAGAAATACCCGTAGTTTCCGGATAATGATAATAAAATAGAGAAGTGTTCGGTAAACAGATAGGAGAATAACTTCTTCTTAACAAAACAGGATTAAAGAGAGAGGGCCCAGAGTCTGTCTGCATGATAGACTGAGTTCCATCGATTGGACTAATTCGAGAGCGCTCTGATTAAGATGTCTGAGTTTAATATTTCCGACAGAAGGACACCTTTAAAACACTGCAACTCTCTTTT
This sequence comes from Diplodus sargus, assembly GCA_903131615.1. NCBI lineage: Eukaryota > Metazoa > Chordata > Actinopteri > Spariformes > Sparidae > Diplodus > Diplodus sargus. Next base: position 4,301,339 of record CAEMYA010000083.1, on the reverse strand, counting down.
AAAAAGGGGCTCTAACAGGTATTGATTTGGTGTGTAATGATGGCCGTGGATCTGATGAAAGCACTTTGGAAAAAAGGTGGCTCAGGCACCCATGAGATGAGTTTTGGTTGTAAAAAAAAAAGACTTGATCACTGAAAATGTTTGAGACGGTTATTTAGCCAATCGACCTCTGTGCTGTTGAATGCTATCGTGTGAGAGCATTTAACTATTTCCTTTCTCAAAACACTTTAATCAACACTGGATCTTCAAATTACTTGTAGTGTTCCACGAACATTCACAACTCATTGAACTCTAGGAATGCAGTGACTCAGACTGGCGCTGATATGGACCATATGCAATATATGAATACAGAAAAAGTAAAAAGGTACAAAATGCTGCTTTATTTATCAGGTATTTATATCAAGCGGATCTATGCAGGTGTCGAAATCATCATAGGAAGTTAAAACATTTCAGTGTGATACATCCTTATTGGATTAATTCTGATATAATATCAGAATACCATTTCACCAATATTTCGGTTTGATAAATTCATTTTCTATCCGCAAAGCAAATAAAGGTGCACTTTTCTGAGGCATGCAAAGATCTTTCTCTTCAGATGAAAATTTCTTCCCCAAAACTACAAACTGAATAAACACACAGTTCGACTTCGTGACTGAATAAACTGAATAAACAAACTGACCTTGAGTTCAACACAATTTCATACCATTTTTCTTGGTGTATTTGGCGGACCCTGCCACCTTTCTAGCTTCAAACAGTGTTCTGGGGACGTTATTTTCTTGTCTATTCACATATTGTTTGTTCAATAAGAAAAAATAAACATGTCTGTATTTGTATTATTATTAATATTGTAAAGAAGTGAAGCCAAAGTAGTGCCCCTTTAAGCATCTGATGGCTTCATCCCAACATTGCACCAATCATTTCAAAAAAAGATCACCAGGTTGCTAATGGAGGTCAGTTGTCTGATACATGACAGCCTGATGAGGCCCGTGACGCCAAACCCTCCAGTCTCATTAAGAGCCTTGCGGTCCAACCATTCAGTCAAGTGGTTTTGCCACAAAAACGAATCGATAACTTGATCAGAAAGTCATTCTGAGGGGTTATTGGTGGTCTGGGTAGAAAAGGGTTGTTTATCAGAAGACAGCGGCACAGGAAAAACACATGACCCGGCCATTTCTGCCACGTCCCCCGAATCAATGGGAGGACGATCAGGAGAGATATTGGCAACATGAGAGCAGGATGAGCAATACTCTCCTCAGCACAAAAACAATTGATAGGCAATCTATCTCGGCTAGAGCCGGGGTGACGCACACACAGACCGCCGGACACAGAAAGGAGGGAAGGCGTCACACGCTCACCTGCATCTGGACGAAATTAGAAGCTTTTATTTATTAGATTTTTGAGAAGATTCCCTGGCACGTATTTATATGACGACACCTTCACACACTCTGGTTCCTGATTTCTCATAAAAAAGGAGGGGGGGGGATCATTTCCCCCTCCTTCTCCCTCTAGTGTCCCCTGGGCAGCTCTTATTCCTTATAACCAGCTGGATGGCTCCTGGCTAGTAAATAAAGTGCAAGAGAGGAGGTGGAAGAGTGGAAGGGAGGGAAGAAGGAAAGGAAAGGTGGATGAGGTAGAGGACAGAGATGGGTGACAGAGACTTGTAAAAGATTCATTAGGCATTCACGCTGCGCACTGGAGAGCCCCCGATGCCTCGCAGTAAAAGTGAGAGAGGGGATAAGAGAGGGTGGGGTGGCAGTGAAGAGGAGGAGGAGGAGGAGGAGGAAGAGGGTAGAGAGATGCAAATAATGAGGGGGAGGAATAGGCAATCGGAGGGGAAAGTGAGTGGGAAGAGAAAGCAAATAGGGGAAAAGGTGGTGGCGAGGCTGAGCGGCACAATGGGGGAATTCAAAGATTGGCGAGCAGGGACGGAAAAAGGGACGTGGAGGCGGTGAGCGGGTGAGTTCAGGAAAGACAGAAAAGTGGTAGAGCAGAATGAACGAGTGAGACAGCAAAAATGATAGAGAGAGAGAGAAAGAGAGCCAGGAGGAGAGCGTTGCCGTGCCATAAAATGCCAGCTGTATGCCACTGCAGTCTCTCCCCTCTCATCACAGCGCCGTGTGAGTTATCACTGGGTCTGCTACCTGACACACACACACACACACACACACACACACACACACACACACACACACACACACACACACACACACACACACACACACACAGGATCATCCCTTCCAGTTTACAGCATGTTCACTGATTACTTGGATCTCCTCTCCAGGTCTTTATGAGCTGTGGAGGCTGCTCGGAACAGCAACATTTACTGGCCACTTGTGTGCATGGCCGGCTGCCTGCGTGTGTGTGTGTGTGTGTGTGTGTGTGTGTGTGTGTGTGTGTGTGTGTGTGTGTGTGTGTTGGGAGTGTGCGTGCGTGTATGTGTGCATACTAAACTATGCTAGCAAGCTCCCTGTAAAGCAAAGTTGTTTCTAAGAATTTCACCCCGCAGCCTTATAAAACGCCCCCATCTGGATCGACGGATATACAAAGAAACAGGCAGATACACATATACCGCCGCAGCTTCGTGTACAGAATGCTTCAGCACAGCAAAGGCCAAGGTCAGACATGAAAAGCTCCATTATGATGAGAATGAAAGGGGAAAAAGAAGAATCCAGTTTGAAATGATTTTGCATACACAGAGCTTCAAGAATTAAAAGACCAAATCATCAGCTTTGCGTGAAATATAAAAATACATAAATTTCAAATTGCTTCTGAACATTTTCCCAAAACTTTTTTTTACGGCCGAGTTTTCGTCTCCCAGGCAGCCATCGCTTCACTTCATTCCAGCGTGCCGCGGAAATCAACCCGCAGAGACCTTAAATCTTGCTTGAAATAGGTAATCCATCACGCTGAGCACTTCATTGCCTTTATTTTTCTGTTGTCTGAGTTACTCTCACCGTGCGGCAGCCCCGTTATGAGCGGGGGAAAATCTGTTGGATTCAGGGACAGTCTGACATCTCAGTTCTGGGAACCAGGTAGCGGAAAGAAAGACGCTCTAATGCACTGTCCTTTCCAGAATATTAATGGTACATCACGCACTTGACAATGCTTTCTGGCAGCCTGTTGTTGATTCTCAGATGTGTGAGTAACCTTGTCTGCTTCACCAAGGAGAGTTTAGAGAATGCTTGACAATTGAATAACCTTTAGAGGAGACCTGTTATGTTTTTTTTGTTTTTTTTGTCCCTTCTTTGTTTTCTCTTTAGTCCAGGTGATATGACAAAATTGTTCGCGTTTACATAAAAGCGTGAAACTGGGAACAGTTGTACAGTTTGGGGCCGTGAATATTACCAGATGCAGAGCCATTGCGAAAAATGCCATGTGGCAGCCATGACAGCCATTTTACTTTTCCGCCATAACTGAATTTGTATTTTGCATCAAATCTCCTGAACCAAACATGATAATACAGAAATGGTAAAGTCTGTGCCTACGTTTTCATGGTCAAGGATTATAATGACAACATAGACAACATCATAAGCATTTAAGGCAGAGAGGGAATACGGCACTGCAGCACTTTGATGTTTTGTGTTTCGGTGAGCACCAAAGCATGTAAAACTATCCTAGTAATAGCCGGAAATGAAATTATGAACCCGAAAATGAGCATAATATGGCTCAAGTCCTCTTTCAGCCACTGCTTCTGTTCTTTGAGTATAGCAAATAGTGCATTATATTTTACATGTGCGCCTATTATTGCACACTTCCTTCCTGGAGAACACAGGTATAAAGTAGGTATAATTTGCTAAAAATAACTTTTATTTCAAGACAGGCTGTGCATAATTAAGTCCCACGGGGAAAAAAAGACTAATCGTTCAGTCAGCCTCACCAGGACAGGGGTTTCTAAGTGCATGTATGACAAAAGACCAAATCAGAAACCTCAGTTAGAAGACTCGAGCCCACTTAGTCACTAATCACTGATTTCCTTCATACTGCACCAATAAATGAACACACAGTGACTGACACTCCCAGGTCTTATCAGTGGCTCCCATAGGCTTTAGCTCTGTCTCATTCTCTCTTATCTTAATAAGGTTGGTCTTAACTCTAATGTGATGGACAGCACCTCTCTGGTAATGGATTCAAAATGACGCGCACACACGAACTATCCCCCGCACTGTGCTTACACACTTAAATACACAAGAATTCGTGGTCATATACAGGCTCTTTTTTTTTTTTGCGCTCACACACACCCACACGTCCTCCTCTCGTCTTATAGTGGATGCCGGTGCTGTCAGCCTTGTCTAACAGTCTCCCTCTGATCTCCCTTGTGCAATCGCAAACCACCCACGGCACACTTAAGGTTGGAAATTACAAGGTTAGGGTCACGACTTGAATGCGCCAAGGAGTCATTCAGCTCTCTGGCGCAGCAACAGTAGCGTACTGCGACAGCTTGATCAAAATATAGGGATATAACTAGCAGTAATTTACATTATTCATCCACCTGACATATATGTATATATATTACACAACTCGGAAATTGATTGTTTCCCAGTGCTACCCAAAAAAGGGCATTAAAATTAGCCAAATTCAGAAATCCCAAGGTTTTCTAAACCAATGGTCCAAACATTTAGCAAATATAGTATATAAAGCAGAGGGAACCATCGCAAAACCTTCCATTTGTGAAGCTTTAACAAAGAAGTATTTGGCGTAAAGGTCCCATATTATGCTCATTTTCAGGTGCATACATTTATTTTGGGTTTACATGCTTTCATGCTGCAGCACCTCTGTTCACCCTCTATCCGAGTGCCCTTTTTAAGGTCCTCCCCTCGAAAGCCCAGTGTGCTCTGATTGGTCAGCTCTCACAGGCCTGAGCAGACATCTCCACATCGTGTTTTACACTTGCTCTGCTGACATTTCTGCAACCTCAGCCCTGCAAGTCCTGACAGCTTGTTTGAAGGCAAGGCTTCTCAGTCGTTTGAGCATTTTGATACCTTCACAGTATTTATACAGCATCTAGAATTGCTTTATGATAAAAATGACTTTGCAGTATGACCAAAGCATCATTTCCAGGTATAGATATTTCCTTATCCAGATAATATAGCATACTGTTATCACAATATAGTCAGTTTTCTGCAAATTAAATTAAATAAATTTTATAAGATCACCTCACGGGAAATACGATGTCATAGTTTTCATTTCTGATTTTTCATACCCAAAGAGAGAATGAATGAACGCAACCAAAATGGCACAATAGAGCATAATACAAAACAATATAGCTGTTTTTCTATCGCCGTACCATGCTGTGGATATATCGCCATGTCTACAGCCCTGCTTGTTGTCCTCTTGAATTCTCTGGTTATTTGCGAATCAAGCGGCAGCATCCCCTCTCATCACTAATTCATCCACTCAGATTGAGTTTTGATTACACATTTCAGCCTGTCAAGTGGTAATAAAATTTGCGATTCGTCGGTCGTACATTCTTCCGCAGAAGAGTAACTCTGTGGTGCCAAACGAGTGGAGTAGTTAACCTAAATCATAATTTGATTTAATGAGATATAGTTATGAGAAGGAATGCCCTCTTCTATTTGTCTGAATCACCGTCTCCGGAGTGATCTGACTGAATTCTGCAGGGCCCTTCAAATCAATCTTACAGTTCTGCCGATTTTTCTCTCTCTCCCGCTCGTCTATCAATTACGCTCACTCCTTCTTTCCCGTCAATCCCTCGACCAACATCTGTTAGCTCCTGTCATTTTTAACCATCTTTTTCTTGCTCTAACCCTCCCCATCGTTCCCACCGCTCGCCTCTCTTTCACTCCATTCATCCCTCCCGTTTCTCTCTTTCCTCCCCCATCTCTGTCACCCTCCCTTCATCTCTGTCGGCATCCTTAATGTATCCTTTATTCGTCTCTTTTTCCTCTCCCTTCGATCCTCGTGCTCCCTCCACTCGTTTTGTCTCTCATTCCGCCTGCCTCTCCTCTTTTTCCTCTCCCGGTGAAGTGAATCGCAATTGGTTCCTCCCAATCGCTTCACAGGCGAGCCCAGAGAGGGAAAAACGTCTCCAGTAAAAGATTATGAGGCAGATCCATAACGGCTATCAAAGCTAACAAGGGAGAGCACTGGATCACACACACACACATCATCACACACACACACATTAGTACACTAGTATCCATGAGCACATACACACAGATACAGCTGCCAACAATAAGTACATGTACATACAGTATATTACACAATAGGTGTAACAACCTTGCACATCCCAACAGTAGAAAATCACAGACACGATCACACTCACACACATACCTCGTTCAAGCTCATTTATCGCCACCATTTGAATTACAGAAACTTCCAAACTTGCACATCCTCAACTGTTTTAGGTGTCGTAATTAGGGTTAGGAGCTAATTGAGAAAAAAAACAGATTACAGATTACATCCATTACAGAACAGAACAGTTCCCGTAAGGAGAGAACTTGTTTAATCGATGCGGCTGCTCTTTTATGGCTGCTAAGCAACCAACAAAATTCCAACAGGTGGAACATATTCTCTGAGAGGGCTTAGGCGATGTTATGACAGCAGGCGCCGCAGGGCCACGATCCAGCAGTTAGCCAAGTAACTGCAACCAGCTTTTGAAGAGGCCAACCTGGCAAGTTGTCTCCTGGTAGTTGCTCGACTGAGAAAAGCGCTTCGTTTTCATCCTCCCTGTCATCTCCGGGTCAGCATTGCTGTATTATAATTTCCCCGGAAACACAAACGTTTGGGATTTCTCTTTAGTTCTTACCAACTCCAATGTCTTAAGCTTAACTGCTCATAGTACATGTTTCTTCTTTTTTTGTATGTTTCAGTATGTTTTAATGAGACAAACTATCATTAGTTGCTAGGTAAAAGACATACAAGTCGATGTTGGATTTAGTAAGGATGAAATGATATCAGATAAGATTCCTTCGGTTTTCAATGATTTTCATTTGTTATATCAACTTTGGAAAAGTCTTCTAAGACTCTACCTATCTTAAGACAGATTAGTGCCACCATTAATGATGAAGGGAAGATGCAGTTCGGATAAAAACTAAGCAGGAGAAACTGTGATTGCATTCGAGAGAAAAAACAAGTCGTACATGTTTTTGTCATTTCCAGTGTTCAGTTTCCTAAATCTTGTGTTTTGCGAAGCTGTAGACTTGACACATGTCCACTATGCTGGGCAATAAACTTATAATGTTATTACAATGGTGTGCTGCCACAGCCTTGGGAAATTCTTGTATCTCAGTTGCTGGTGGACTAACAGGCTCTAGATCGGTGAACCAAGTAAATCAAACTGATTATAATCATATTAACCACAATTCTCTAAAAAGAAATTCTGACAAAGTGATTATTAGTTGAAACGTGCATCCATTTATAGGGCAAAAGGACCAACATTTAGCAAAAATAAGCTATTTCGCTAAGGCCGGATGGAAACATCAATACCATTCTCACAGCCGTCCTTTGATTATTAAAGGCTACAGCCAGTAGCCAGTTAGCTTAGCTTAGCTTAAAGACTGGAAACGGTGGGACACAGCTGGCCAGGCTTTCAAAATATAAATTTGCTGTTTTAATGTGCCAAGCAGTTTCTTAAACGCTACAAATACATTTCTGGAGTCTCTGTTGGATGCCAATGCAACCTCACAGTGATGACAAGACTACAGAAAGTGACTCCCCCCTCTGGCACATAACCCTCTGAAAAAACACAATCTTTTACTTGGCTTTTCATCTTGAATCAACAAACAAGATATAAGACTTAATTAGAGGTGCTGGCGGGGGGGATGATGGCACCTTTAGAGAGATAACATAACCGGTACCGCTGATTGTAGCCTCACATTTACCATCGAAACATGAGAGCGGCATTGATCTCATCTAGTGCTCTGCAGGGAAGTGATTGAGTGTTGTCTGAATTTTTTTTTTCAAATAACCAGCCACCTCAACCTCCTCGTCATCACACCCGATTTTGTACTGTCGCTTACGTCCCCACATCGTCATGTGTCCGCTCAACAGTTTGGTTAACAGTATCCTCACTAAAAACGCTATTTCTAGCAGGGGCTCCATCCCAAGAGCTAAACAACCTCCTTTCAGAGCAGGTTTTGTCTCAGCACATTATAGACACAGGCAATAAACTAAATAAAGCCAGGAATGGACGGCAAAAATGTTTACTCGACTCTTTTTGGTATTGTTCAATAAGAGAAAGACAGAAGTGAGAAAGCCTCATTTCAGCTCACTTCATCTCCCCCCCTTTCCCTTTCCCTCTCCTCCATCTTCTCTCTCTGACCTCAACGCACCTTTTTGTTTTTCCGCTCTCTTCTGCTGCATCACATTTTATACACCGCCTTTCATGTGACCAGAGAAAGGAATACCAATGGGCGCTGCAAAGTCAAAGACAGACGGTGAGGACAGAAGATTTTAAAAACATTAAGATGAATACAGCGGAAAGGGGATTCACGTGAATGCGAATAGCTAGGGCTATGAATATGAATGTGAGCTCTGGTGACGGGGGAGTATACTGTCGAAAAAGTGCTCGGAATAATTTCCATCACATGACATCCACCTCTCTTCCTCCCTCTGTGTCTTAGCGGTTCAATCTCTTCCTCTCCCTCCATCCTTGTCGTTTTCCGTTCAACCCTCCCGCTGCCATGGAATGCAGAGAGGTCTCAGCTCTCACCCGGGGGATTTTTCTCCCTGGGGATTCTGTGATCTCTCTCTCTGTCTCTCTCTCCTTCAATTTCAATTTCAATTCCAATGCCTTCCATTGGCATCACAGTTGAACAATACTGGCGGAGCATCAAAAAGCCTCTCTCTCTCCCTCTACCCCTCTCGCTTCCTCTTGCCCTTCACCCTCTTCTTGGTACATCTTCACATTTTCTGAAAATCTATTTTCAATGCAAAAAAAGGGACAGAAAACATCTCTCTTACATGCCGACTTTACAGCTCTGAGTTGAATTTTCTATCCTCTTTTAGTTCTCTCGCTTTTCTTTAAACAATCATGTTCTAAAATCTCTCAGGCTTACTCTGTACTCCTTCTGTCTCATTCAGTTTTTCAATCTCAATGTGCTTCCGAGTCACTGAATCCCGTATTCAGCGAAGCAACAGGTGTGCGGTGTGTACGCCCCGAGTGGGCCAGCCAGCCCTCCCAGGCAAACAGAGGGTAATTTACATTGCCTCGATCCAGACTCGTTCACTTCTCCTTCACCGATTCATGGTCCGGATCCGCCATCCTCATGACTACTTCCCCCTCTCGAATTCATCATCACCTGCACCGGCGACATCACCCTATGAGGTTCATAACCAATCTCAGAGCCTCAAAGTCATGTTACTCATCTGGAGCATTTGAGGGATTAGTGTCTCCTCAGTAATGAGCCTTAGTCAGCGTACAAGTCAGCAATTTGTTTTATGCGCGAGGCACAAGCTGCTGATATGAGCGAGAACGGAAGTAATGCAATCTGTTATGCAATTAATTAACTTAGCGAAGCAATGTTTCTGCCACCACGACATCAAGATGCGTCACACCTGTTTCATTCTGCTTACAATTTACATTTTTAGGGGCAGTTTGTGATCATTTAAGTTCAAAACATCAACAGATTGAGGAGGCACTGAAGTTTTGACATTATGATGTGCACCTATGTATTGTCTTTCAGAGATATCTACTGAAGTTAGCATGCTAAACAGCTAGCCCCGTCCCATCCCGTTCCAAAGCTCCCGCGCTAGCAGTGTAAACAACAACAATCCCCTGATCCCAGAGCTCCCAATCCACACCACTAGCTGCACGGCTAACTGAGCTAACTAGCTAACATCAGCTATTGTTAGCAGCAGTTTACAGTCACGCTGATGATATCATGCTTAGGCATTCATTTGACAGGTGGATAAATCTTCTGTAGGATGCAGGTGGTGTTACAGTAACTCATAAGTAGTTTTTAAAAATGCATTCATGTGTTTGTACTCAGAAGGGGTGAAGTGTGTTTAAAGGATTGTTTTGGCAATGACACAATCTGTTGAATATGTGCATTTGATTCCATGTTGTTCGTGTGAGCTTCTCCCATTGTCTTCATCGACTGAACTCTCCTGCTTCTGTTTGGGAACTGCTTCTCTCCAAATCCCTGAATGTCCTCCAAAACCCAGGGACCCCCGCTGTCCAATCTATCACACATGAACACCAGAAAGACCGCCTATCCCGAGAATAATGAGGTCTAATCAGCGTGTTCAATCCCCAAAGCTGGATTTGCCTCTTCACAGGAAGCCACTGGAAGTCGCATTGATGTGTGGTTGTGTAGAAGAGAGGGCAGTAGCTGCAAAATGGAAAAAAACCTTCATGTGTCAAACAAAGAGATTCCAAGGATTAAGGCCACAACTAATGATTACTTTCATTGATGATTCATCTGTTCATTATTTTGACCGATTTTGAAGATTGTGTTTCCTCTTAACAAGCTGCAATCAGAGAATTTGGACTTTTTTTAAATGGAAAAAATACTCAGAACAATTAATGAATGATGAAAATAGATTAGTGCTTCATTTAAAGGAGACCTATTACGCGAATGTGTAGGTTCATAGATTTGTTTGTTTTTGGTGACGACTAGAATAGGTTTGAATGGCTTTGAATGCTAAAACAGAATCCCCTCTGTCTAAAACCCTCTGTTTAAGCTCCTGTCTCTTTAAGGTCCCCCGTCTCCTCTGATTGGCCAGTTCGCACACGCCTGACCCAGCACCACTACCGACAACAGAGCAGCTGTGCTAAATCGTTCCTCGAGGGCCAAACAAACTGCAAATTAGCGTGACGTCACAAAGTCACGGAATAGACGCAGAGACTGCCAACGAGCCGGCTCAGGAGCAGCAGAACACTTTCTACTTACCAAAAGAAAGTCGTCAGAAAAAAACATTCTTTCCTGTTTTTGTCCACTGCATAAAAAAATGTGTAAACTGTATGGAGTGAATGGACATGATGACAATGGAGCACACAGACAGAAAGACAGGAAAAAAGGAAATCATAACCGTTCTGTTCGATTACAAAGACTAAAGTTAATTCAAAAGAACTCTGGATGGAGATGAGGTACAAACAGGACAAAAGAGATCACATGTCAGAGTCACTTAACCGACATGAAAGTGCTAACAAGAGTCCCGTGACCTTTGTGATTAACAGCAGTAGAGGACATCAAATGAAGCCCGCGGGTAGTCAAGAGCTTCAATTAGCCAAAGCAGCAATACCTGGCCTTCAAATTAATCCCATCTTTCCATCTATCTTCCTGTCCCGCTTCTTCAAAGCCTAGTTAGCACTAACTGGGCTTCAAATTAATCACACTTTCATCTCTCTCTCTTTTATGCCATATATTCTCCTCGCGCCGTCTCTTCCATTCTCCTCCGTGGCGGCCGGCTAAATTAGTTGTTCTCTCTCATCTTCATCACCTTTCACTCTCCCCCTCTCAAAATGTTCATCTCCCCGTCACTTAATGGCCGTCTGAAAGCCAACGTCCTCGCCCCCCCCCCCAAAATAAAACACGCTTTGACTCATTTAAAGTCTCATTCATACTTGTCTGTCCCTGCCCTCATTTTCCAAAAGCCATCAAGCTTTCCAATTCCCCTCTCCCTTTACTGTCCTCCAAAAAAAAAGAAAAGAAAAAAATGCCTCACCTTGTTCTGATCACCCGCTCTGTCTATCACGCCCTCCCCCCTTCCATTTTCCACACGCCATCAACCTCTCCCTCTTCCCCAAATCTCCCCGTCTCGTTTTACATTTCACTGATTCAGAGAAAACAGAGAGGTGCTTCGTCCTTGCATTCATGTTTGTCCTTCTCCAGAAATGCCCAGGGTGGCGATAAAGCGGTGTGGAAACACTGAAGCTGTGATCATTTCATATCAGGGCGCGCAGACACAATGGTCGCACAATGACCAGGTCCAGGGATAAAGATTAAAGAAAATGTCAGAGCCACGAATGAATCGGAGAGTCGATTTCGAAAAGGCTACGTTTTCACTGTGATTTTGGGGGGGGGGTGCATCATTACTCCGAAATACCTGGTAGACAAACATCCTGAGTGTTTACTGTTTAGCATTTTTAATCATTTCATTTTCATCATCAAAATACCGCGTTTGGATAATTGCTGCAAACAAATCACATCAACGCAGTGAGAAAAAAAGAAAAAAACATGGTTGGCTCTGTGATGGGAAAGAGGAAAAAGGTGAGAATGGGGTTTTAATTCAGAGGCACGCCAGAGATAAAGGCCTCACGCACACAGGTGTTCTCTATTCGGTATAATTAGACCTCTTTACGAAGCTAAATTGTCGTTTATAGGCCATGAATGATAGAAATTCCCACACTCTTATTGTACCTGTTCACGGATTGACCACGGCGACGGCTAGTATGGGTCCACCAAGTCTAACATTACTATAGTTGAGCCATTGTCGGATGTGATTGTAGGGCTTCGCAACTAAATGGGCCGGAGTCCAGTCCGGAACATTTAAATCAGAGAACACGTTTACATGCGCCGCAAGAAATAAGATTTCCTTACTACCCCTGACCTTGTTTTGTAAGATTGGCATGCCTAGTTTCACTATATTAAAGCAACAATATGTAACTTTTTACCTTAAAAGAACAGCTTCACAATCATGTTGATGGTGCAGTGTCTTGTAATAGGATTAATGGTGTCTCCCCCACATTACTTGTTTCTGCACTATGTAACTTGAGTGATAGAGGGAAGTATCAAAGTGTTTGGGTTACTTATTGCTAGTTGTCTCACTTTTCATTCAGCCTCCAGATGTCGTGTCTCAAGCCAATCAGGAAGCCAGTACCTTGAGGAATGTGCTTTTTTATAAACACGGTGGATTACAGAAGCCGGCTGGCTCCATTATACAGCGTTTAAGACATCATTTCAGCAGGATTAGTGGGGTTGCCCAGCAGCCTCTAATAGTAGTTGTCCTCTGAGTGGTGATGATGCTCCACAGTGAAAATTCAGGAATTTTTGCTT
>CAEMYA010000083.1:4275945-4286726 GCA_903131615.1 Diplodus sargus | reverse complement strand
CACACACACACACACACACACACACACACACACACACACACACACTCACATTACAAGACAGCTAAGGGTAGTAAATGGCTCCTATCCTATTTACAGTGAGTCTTTTAGGAATGCCCGAAAAACACTTTAAGAAATGATTACATCAATGACTTTCCTATGGGTCTTCATTAGCTCTTTCTCTAACTGTCTCGCACAAACACACAAACACAAACACACATCTCGGGCTTGCTAGCCAATTACAGAGGCAGAAATTGCGTTGTGCGGAACTCCTGAGGCAATTAGATATTTATTAACAGGCAGATCCCGAGATCTCCAAAGATAAAACATACATACTGTATACGCATATGTATGCACACACACACGCACAAGCATAGCCTCTGGTAGGAATATCTTCCAGCTAGACAATCCACTTCACATCGAAACATCTCTTTGAAAACATCCTTGACTCAGATGTCAATCTATTGATTTTAAACTGGCAGCTGCTGGAGGGTGCTGACATTTCTGCACATGATGCAGGTGGTGCAACAGGTGGTGCACAAAACTCCCAGTGAGAGAGACGTACCGCAACCTCCAGTGTTGTGATATTCAATTTACTCCGACTTGCTTTTGGTGCTCGCTCTTCAGCCGACACTCGTTATCTTGTTTTGAGTTTAAACACTTGATCTGTCTCTGATTTCTTCCCGGGCTCCCAATCAATCAGTTCACCACCTGCACTTTAACTGCCACTTCAACGACTCGACAACTTGAATTCCTCCTTCGCTCAAAAGTGTTATTTTGCGCTGTGTAGAATGATGTATAAGCAGAGTTTGTCCGTTTTTCCACCCTCATAGCTCAAAGTGCACATTTTCTCTGAGCTCATTGAGTATGGGATTTTAAGAAGGCAGGCCTATGAGCATGATTTGTGACATCACAAATACTTGGGAGCCAACGCTGGTTCAATATTTAGCTACAAGAGTGTGATGTAGCACCTTTGAAGCCTGAAGTGCACAAACACAATTACATTTAAGTGGTAGACATCTTGTGTTAAACTTGTGAAAATGAAATGATTTGCATATTCAGTGAGAGTGAGAAGAAGTGGCATTTGAGGGGTTTAATGTGGTGATGATGTTTTCTCTCTGCAAAAACTGTTAAAACCTGACTGAAGCTCGATTTCTGGGACCGAGTCTGGCTGATAAACACACATTGTTTCCGCAATGATCCCTAAAAGTCAATATCAGACAACTTTGGTACAGATATGTAAGTTAGGCAAGATATTTAAACTTTGCTACACTTAGTGGGAATTCAACCATTTTACTGTACCCCAAGCATCTGTTCTGCATCATAATCTTTTTAATGGCACACACTGGACAAAATTTATAACAATACCAATATATTGGCCAAAATCAGTTGATAATATTGGATTAGCATTTTTTTTTGTTGTTGTATGCCTCACTGTATGTGTGGTGGGCTTCCTTAACCCAGCCAATCCTTTATTAAGAACATCTGCATTTTGAATTAAGATGACTGTCAGTGTACTTTATCTTTTGTTTATGGCCATTTAGTGACAACTATAAACACTACATTACATCATACATCATGCAAACTACTTCAGATTGAGTATAGAGTATAGGATGCCAGATCATGGGACACCCGACTGGCCGGCAGCATGTAACAGTGCTAACACACAGAGTTCTTCATAACCCTATTCTGAATGTATTCGAACAGCGAGAGGAAACCTATACCTCGAGAGATCTAAATTTATCTTTCAAAAACACCCACGCTAATGTCAGCTTAGACGGATTCCAGTGGTGACAAATTTTCACAGGAGAAGTGTCAACCCACTCCTGCAGTATATCCATTTCTCTCACCACTGGAATCCATTGTGACTGAGGGGAACTCAAGCTGACAACAGCTGTGCCAACCGCAAACTTTTCACAGCCCCCTTTCAGGCCTGCAGTGGTGCAGAGTGGTGAAATAGGAAAGATGGATCTCAGCTGGAGTAATACTTAAAAGCCAACAATTTGGAATAACTAAGGGTTATCCAGTTTCTAACATTAAAACATTCGAAGACGCCATCATGCTCTTGATAAAGTGGTTTCATGTCAGGGTAGATTATTTACTTAAAGAAGTCAAAAGCATAATCTAGTTATATAACCATCATTACACCATAAATCCACTCATACCTTATTCATTATTTGATGCAATGCTGTTGATGGTGGCATCATAAAATGCCAGAGTATAAAGCAATAGCAGGGAACATCAAACCCTAACTAACCCTCTGCAGCTAAGGATTGTTTTCATCACCAATCAATCTGACGATTATTTTCTTAACTGACTGATAAGTCGTTTGGTCTATGTCCAAAAATTGCAAAAAAATGTTGATCAATGTTGATCAAATGCCAAAAATACTCAGTTTACTGTCATAGAGGATCCAAGAAACCAGAAAATGTTACCATGAACTAAAAAACTAGTGGACAAACAAGTACTGCATCACAATCTAGCAAAAACTGTCTTCTTATCCCAAACCTCCAGTAGATCCATTTCAGTGAAAGGTATAGTCCAGAAGACAGTATTCCATGCATTAATGGCAACCAAATAGCAAAAAACTAAACTGCACACACATTGAGTTACCTAAAATGGTTAATTGGCACCTCATTTGACAATTAGGAGCTTGTATGCCTGCCCTGTGACCTGAAACAGACAATGAGAGATTGGGAAGACTGGAAACTACATCCTATCAATCATGTATGTACATTCTAAACAAATTAATCAATTAAAATCAAATGGTTGGCGATGAATTTAATAGCTGACAAGTCGTTATTTGATTAATGAATTGCTGGAGCTGCCGCCTCAAAATGTTGTTTGAACAGTACAAACCCTATACATGCGCATGTACAATACTGGCCCATTGTTCAACACACACGACAACAGCTGAAGTGCTGTCAGGTTAGCAATAATAAGAAAATATGTTGGGAAAAAAAAAATCTAACTATAGTGAAGTTTGAGTGACAGAAATGTCCAGCGCCCGTTGGCAGCTGTTGGCCTTTCCTGTGTGCGTGTATAGAATACAGTATATACTATAAAACTAAGGAAAGAAAACGACACATATTATGGGGCGGCTCAGCGCAGCACACATAGCCTGCAGGTACAGGACTGGTGCTACAACTCTTTATGTATCCTGTCAAATCAAATGTGGCGGAACGATTGTTTATGTAGCCTGTCAAAGCTAGGCAACCGTGGAATGAAATCCACCTTGCAATAAAGACTGAAGACCTCCATTTGACCCTGACCCAAAGCGGGACTGACATCTCTGTTGTATTGATAAACACATCTTCCCTACCTAATGACTTCCACTACTGTGGGAGCCTCTATCTGTGTTCTACCCGTCTCTCAGCTTAAGCGTCGAGAGACCGAGTGCAGGCAACAAAGATACTGACGGGTTCCAGTAAAAGCTCAACGATAGTGAGTCAGGCTGACAAAATGCAGCCGATAATGCAACTGGTTACCATCTTGAAAGAAGGGCGCCGTTGATAAGAAAATAGCCAATCACATGCTACATGGGTGGATGTAGAGCAGCGTATTTGAGAAGATATGGGACTTTATTGATCCATTTAGGAGAAATTAGGTCATTGCAGAGTAAGAGAGCATCCAGTGTGAAAGATGGCAACAACAACAACATATTAAACTAAAAATTAAAGACTTTGAGAATGAAAAACAGAAACCAGGAAACACTAGAGGAAGACCACTACTGTGTAAAATCGTAAGTTAACTGTTTTATCACCACCTTGTCATGAAGCCACTGCAGACTACCCTCTCTGATTCATTACTGTCGTCACGCCAAGGCTTTGAAATTACTTTCTATTCACAAAGTGTGCGTCACGCTCCCCCAATGGCTCCTGTGGAGCGGCATGCGGGGACATCTACCTCTCCTGGGAGAAGAATTTCTAATGCACTCAGTAAGCAACTTGATATTTTATTCATTATTCATAAACTGCGCTTTAACAAACGCGCCAGCTCTGTTTATTTCTATTTTATGTATCATCCTGTTATCTTTACGATATATTTTATTCATTACTCTTAAACGGTGTCTGTATTTCTTGCTGTTGTCTTTCAGTGTGAAACACTTTGTTACGTCTGTTCTACAAAGGGAAACAAAAACTTGGATGATGACTGAGGTGCCTGAAGCTATGTACAATACACAAAACCCACCTGTTCTGTATTAATACAGTGCTGTAATTTTCAGAATCACAGAACAAATGACTTTGACATTGAATTTCCTTGTACTTGTACTGTAGGTCTATTACATTACTGTACCTTAATGCAAAGCTTTGGCTGGCGCAAGGGGAAAACACACTCATTGGTGACATATGACGAGTGTCAAAAAGACATTATTTAATTATTTAATAATATCTTCTCCCTGGATCAGACCCTGACAGCCTCTTTGCCATCTATGTCTACTGTCTTTCTGATATGTCCTATGCATGGTACCATTATTGCATATGCATCAATGCATTTGGTGTCTAATGCACTTAAGGGTGCACTGGTACCATCCAGTGTCTGCATAAAATATGGAACAAGCTTCTGGGTCTGAAAAGTGAAAACAATGCAGACGTGCCTTGAACCTGCATTTCTTATGAAAAGCATTGGCAACTCCACAGTATTAAAAAAAGAAGAGCTTGTATATGTAGGCTTATGAGAAAATGACCCGACTTCTCACTTGACCTATTGACTCAGTAAACAGTTTTTGTTCTCAATCACTAGATTCAAGTTGTTTTTACTACAGCATGATGTTCATTTTGTAAATTATGGTCCAATCTTAAGTAAAATAGATGATAAAGCAGAGCCTACTTTAGTCACTACCATGACATGTCTTTAGGTTCTAAGTAAGCTCAACCCTCTCATCCCAAAACGGTCACTTCTTGCCAAAAAAACAAGATGGCGACGACCGTAACGCCCAACTTAAGGCTTCAAAGCAGTAGTCTATGAGCCAAGGTGAAGTCACAGTGAATTTACACTTGGTATCAGCAAGTGTATTCTCAGAAATTAGTTTGTTGTTTTCTCTATTCTTAGTTTTCTGATGACAAATTCTCCTGGCCAGTCAAATACATGCAAGGGCACATACCATTCTTTAAGCATAAAGAGAAGCATGAGAAAACAAATGTTACTAAGACAACTTTCCAGAGGTTTCAAATCCTCCCTTGAAGGTACATTTAAACCATCAATGTCTTGGAGTTTGATTAAACCTTCAAACTGGACTCCCTGCTTCATATCATCTTTCTGTACCCTGTAGCCATACGCCCACACCGCGGTGCTGCTGTCAGTCTGAGTGCACACCTAACAGTGTACAGCGTATGTACTGCACACTGTATGTGGCCACAAAATGGTGAATTTACAGCTTCCTCTTCCTCACTCATGCATTTTGTATGACAATGTAACATCCAGGTTTTTTATCCCATTTGGTTTAAATATTTTGCTGCAGGCTGCTGTGCTGTGGTGCGTTCATGGTGCTGTGGGAATCTCGAGTTTCCCCAGATTTTATAGTGTCATGAAGAAAAAGGAACCTTTGAACACACTCGTCAGTAGCCCCGGGGAACTTCCGATGAAGACGTGAGGTATCTGTTTGTTTTCCAGGTTTGACTGCATGAAACCGCAACATCCGCTGAGATTGCTTGTTTCTCTTTTCATCTCCACTTCTAATCTGTCACTCCAATGATAAAATGCATCGAATGCCTACAATAACCAATTGCCCTTCTTGTTTGAACCCCCAGGAGAATGTCTAGGTTGTCTGAAGTGTCCAGGTTATGACTCAATGCAGCCCGCTGACCCGTTGAGGCATGCTGGCATTTTAATAAAATGTGGGACCCTGGCGCTTGACTCTCCTGGAGGTATACCGCACTGTCTCGGGTTCAACATCACCCTGCTGGCACGAGT
The DNA here is from genome assembly GCA_903131615.1 of Diplodus sargus. Classification (NCBI taxonomy): domain Eukaryota; kingdom Metazoa; phylum Chordata; class Actinopteri; order Spariformes; family Sparidae; genus Diplodus; species Diplodus sargus. Next base: position 4,280,816 of record CAEMYA010000083.1, on the reverse strand, counting down.
TAGGGCAGCAAATTTTATGAGGGTCACCGCGGTAGAGACAGCCAGAGACAGGGAGGTCGAGATGAAGAAATAAAACCAGTAGGACAGAGTGAGATGGCTAGAGAAAACGGAACAATGAGAAACAAAGAGCTGTGAAAACAAAGAGCGATAAATGCAGCGAAAGTGACTCTGGCGTGAAAACAGCTGAGCGGGCGTCGCCTCATGGCATGTTGTCATTTTCTGTGATTGTTGGCGGGAACAGCGGTTCTTTCACAATGGCATTTATAGCCTGGTTCACACCTGTACGCCACCAGACGGGGGGTGGGGGGCTGGTGACGATGAGTCACTGCTCTCCTCTGGGATCATGTCAAGAGATTTTAAGCAGATCAGACTGTACTAAGCCTGCACTAAGCTGGAGTCCCTTTTGGAAAAATTTGGATCTAAACTGTCTCAAAAAAAAAAAAAAAAAACCCTCCTCAGCTTGTCTGTCGCCCCCATCTCCTTCTCTGTGTGTGACATACATTTAATAAGTTATATCAATCAGGGATAAATGCTTTTACATGGATTCATCTCTCGAGTGTACTTTGAGCAACCACAGTATTTAGCACATCATAGAGCATTGTCCGACCGCAGGCAGCTGAAGTGTAAATCAGTGAGGAGAGGTTTTGCAGTGATCAATAGGACAAAGCTAATCTTGCTGTCAGTCAAGGACGAAGCTAATTCCAGTAACAGTCAACAGTGAATGCTTAATTTGACTGTAAGACGGAGAGAAAGGGGTCATGCGGTTGAACGTCAATAGCTCAGCACTAGTTTCATGCAACAGGAGTGAGGCGAGTTATTCAATTTAGACACAACGGGACAAAAGAATCAGTATCTGTGACCGAGAGTTACTCCCAAGGAGCACATCATTAACTGTGGTATTAAAAGGGGGTTACAGGTTGTATCATTTTCCCAGTGTGGACGCCAGCCTCGGATGAGATCAAAGTTTAAGCTAATATTAGCTGCTTTGTCATGTTTTTTTTATTGGATTTGGAGGAGTTCCATGTCCTCTACAAGGCGTGTTGTATCTGCCAACATCAGGAGTAAGTCTTTAGAGGGTTATGTTAGCATTGAAAATACAAGCCTGAACCTACATTGACGTGAACCTATTCACAATACTTGGTCTAACAAAGCCCTGTACCGCAAAACAAGAACAATTCTGTTTCACTGTGCCCGTGGATCATTTGCCTGCGAGGATGCTGAGCCTGGGAGCCAGCTTAGCCTCAGTGTTAGCCTGTTAGCACATCCCGTGGCCACTGAGAGCATTCCTAAAACGCCTTAACTAGGTCCTTAAAGGTGTCAGCATGAAATACTAAAAAGTCAGTCATACCAATTAACTTGTTTCAAACTAAATTGTGTAACTGTTACTAGCTAGCCTGCCAGCTAATCAACAGCCACTGTCGGGGAATGAGAGGCATGCGTACCTCTGTATGAGTTCTGGGTGGTAAATCAGTCCTCATTAATATTGTAAACTGCATATTAAGTATGTGCCGTGGCGATCACCCCCAAAAAATGCTGCAAGGTGCCCTCTTTGGTGCCCCTATGGTAAATAAAACATCAAAAGTGCCCTCTAGGGGGCCCTTCCAGTGGACAAAATGCGGTGAAGTTCCCTCTAGGTTTCTCTAACAGTGCCCTTTCTGCGCGCTGAATACAGGACTGGACAGGATCGTACTTCCTACACAATATAGTGGTTTAGATCTAGTCCATTATTCTAAGTGAATGGCAAAAAAGCAGTTTAGTTCTAAGCCAGTGTCTTTTCTCTCTCTTTCTTCAGATATGAGTCAAGTCCGGATGTCTGGAGACAAAGTGTATTGTTTTGTGCTGTGTTCAACATATTACTGAAATTGAAATTCATTTTATATTCTCCTGAAAGAGAACATTATACCCACACTCCATTTATAGTCTGAGTAGCACCTGCAATTGACTGCAGGGCAAGTCCGTCTCCACTGCCGGTCAAAACGAGAGAGAAAGTGAGGAGTTGAGAGGGGTTGATGAGATTTCTATTCCCTCCCCACATCGCTCATCTTTCTCACTCTACTTTTGTCTGCCTCGCATTGACTTCTCTCTCTGCTCCGCTCTCTTCCACTCATGTCCGTTTCTTTTTTCCTCAGGTTTTTGCAGGTGCGGGGCTTTAGTCAGACTAAAATGCAGCAGCAGCAGCAGCTCGCAGGAGCGTCGGCAGGCGAACCACAGGAGTCTGAAGGCAAACGCCTACCACATCCCGCTCCAACATCCCCTGGCAATAGATCAGGCCGACTCCATTTGCTTGCCAGGCCCGCTCTCGTGATAAATTGAGCTGGGGTTGCAGACCATGTGTCCACTGTATTTCGAATTCAAGTCTGGTTTGTTGTCTTTATGATAAAATGAAACTTGGAGGATCCCTACAGAGGAACTGGGTCATTACAGCGGCAAGGAATGCAGCACAATACTGCAAAGCCTGCTTTTTTTTTTTATTGGAGACATTGTATTTCAGTTCTAAGACTAAGGGCAGAATATGTATGATAGGAGGAGGTTACATAAGGAAATCTAAAAGAGGTACGCCGATAAAAAGTCGCCAGGAAGAGTGAATTATGTCTCAAGCAGAAAGATATTTAGCAAGCTTTAGAGAACAAACATATATCATAAGGGAAAAAATGAATAATGAATGAATATCTCGCCGTGGCCTCGCTGTAATCGACAGTGAAATCATTCACACGGGGAGTGCAGCTCTCCTCGACTATCATTATCATTTCTCAGAAGCCCTTAAAAGTAATCCATGCTGCAGTTGTTAATGAAGCACATTCAGGAAAGTTTCGACTTCACAGGATGATTTTTTCTTTTTTTTTCTCCGTTCCGTTCATGAAAAAAAAAAACAGCAAGCGAGAGAGAGAGAGAGAGAGAGAGAGAGAGAGAGAGAGAGCCTTCACTAACACTAACAGCCTTCTGTGCGAGCCTGGCGAACAGTCTCACACTGGAGCGGGGATAATGATCCTCCGCTTTACATCCCTATGGCTTCCAGTCAGAGTGATCATCTAGTTGTCTGTGCCTGGCAGTTGGACAGACAGCTGCACTACCAATTAAGCTCATCCAAAAGCAGGCAGTTTAATTAGTTGAAGGGTGGTCGTTGAAGGGGGCTCCTCCCGAAACAGCCATTGTGAAAATCAATAATTACCTACGGTAATGTTAATTACTCAATATTTTCTATGTTCTATGTTCTATGAAACCATAATATTTTGTACACTTGCATAAAGAGATTTTCCTAACTGATAACTCATTTTCTTCTCTGGCTGCAATAAATTGACTTTTTGTGATTTTATTTTGAGGGAGCCAAAGGCAGACAGGCCAAGACCTCCTGGGCCGAGGAAGCATTCCTCTCGCGTGTTCGCACTTTACAATACCTAGCAGCAGCTTCTCTCCCTGCTTGAACGGACACCAGGAAATAACACATTGGAGGGTGGCGTGGCACACACATGCGCACCGCGACACACGCACACACACCCACGGGTGTAGCCACAAGAGGACATATGGTCATTCCCGCCATAGGGGAGGAGGTATAATACAATCAGCCAGAAAAGGCAGGGTTGGCAGGGTCTACATGTTATCTGTGTGTGTGTATGTGTGTGTGTGAGCGCGCGCGTGGGTGTATTTTCACGTGTGTTAGCGCTCAGTGTGGCGTTTCCGAAAATCATCTACCCCTCCGCTCCACGAGGAGGCCATTTTGCCTTTACGCTTCCGTGGATCCGTGACTGCAAACCGGCGAATTAGACAGAGGGGAGAGGAGAGGAGAGGCTGCTGCAGAGACCCGAGTGTGTGTAAGATGCAGGCGGTGAAGGAGAGAGCGACAGAGAAGGGAGTGTGTGTGTGTGTGTGTGTGTGTGTGTGTGTGTGTGTGTGTGTGTGTGTGTGTGTGTGTGGGCACAGGTGTAAGTGTGTGTAATTTGCCTAAGCCTCTGGATTTGTCTCTTCAGAGTGATTCCGAGGGAACATAGGGCTTAAGGCCATCGCACTGCAGGGATTTGTCACACACATGCGGTATGCACACACATACAAGCTGAGCGGCGCCTGCACATATCGGCGCATTCCTACAAAGACACCTGCACAAAGGGGGCGGTGGCGCACGCTAACGGACAGATATGAGGAGATACAGCCGTCAGCAGAATGAGATTACAGGCTCACGTATGACAGGAGTGTTAATTTTCTTTAATTCCAGCTGCACCGGGGCTTTTCTTTGCTTTCTATCTGCGGCTGTCAGTGTTGCCAGGTTTACTTTCCCTTCAATAAAAAAAAAAAAAACTCTCAGTAGAAATCCATTAAATTTCACCAAAAAAGTTAAGTGGCACCAATTCCCTCACGGCTGCAGCACCTCCATCTTCTGTCGTCCATCTGCTTTTTTCAATTATGGAACTTTATGGGAAAAAAAGAGGGGCCCCCCTAATACACCACATATCTGCCTGTTAGCCAAAAAGTGTCTCTCCTGTACGATATTTCATGAGCTCAGAGTCTGTCAAAACATCTGGAGGAAATGGCAAATTAGCTGTTCTAGTGAGACCTAGAGTCTTGTCTTTGCTTTATTTACTCCTCTGTCATCTTTTTTAACAAGCTTCATTCGGCTTTACATCTCTAACTTCCATAGCCTCTCCTTCAATATGTCCTGAAGTTGATGAGGAGGATGAGGGGATGACTGTGTGAGTGCGTATGTGTGTGTGCGTGTGTGTGACAGCGCCCCGGGAGGGAACGCAGACTTTGAGCAGATTAATACGATCTAAATATAAACAGTGCTAATCAGGACATCAATGTAGGCACAGGGATACACAGATATATGCACACTCACACTACCCTTTCATGTGCGCACACACTCACACTGTGCAACAAAA
>CAEMYA010000083.1:4259073-4275934 GCA_903131615.1 Diplodus sargus | reverse complement strand
AAAATATGCATGACCACAGCGTTGCCTCGCGTCTCCGTCTCACACTGTCAATTTTTTTCATCTTTTTCATCTTTCGGCATCAGAAAACAAGTTTGGGGACGGGAACGTTCAAGGGGCTTTGAAAACGAGCTAGTCATCCATATCCAGCGGTTTATTACGCGATTACAAGTTCTGAGCTAAACACGAGCTCCAAAGCTGTAGGTGTGATCTGACAACAGCACAAACAATCGCTTCATTTCTCCTCCAATGATCATCAATTATGAAGGGGACAGTTGGGAAATGTTGTTGTTGTGATATAAGACTATACACTGTCTCGTTGATAGGTGTCGTAAGTGCTTTCTAAAGGCTGCGTCGGAGTAAAGTCAACTTACCAGATTGTTCAACTTGTTCTAATACTTGCCTGTACCCCCTTAGTCACTATATCCACATTACTGGTGATTAATGTCTAAGTCAAGGTATTTGCTCAAAAACAGAGACAGAGAAGTGAAAGTCTTGTGTCTTGACTTGATCTGATGACTTGTCTGTGTTCATGTTTTCTTTCTCAGTATTTCAGTGTTTATAAGTGACAGGAAGAGAATATTTCTTTAGGTCTGGAAGAAATGAAAATAAATAAGCTATATAAAGTTATTTGTTCTTGTTCATGAATATCAATGATTATAATACTTGAACGGGTTACATACAGCCCAGCTAGAATAAATGTTAACTGAGTAGGCCACGTTCAAGCTGAACATTTCCTTATGTTGCTACTTCAGGTTCATTTTGGTTGAATTTGAATCCATTTCTGCGCTGTGCTCTTGGTCTGCCTAGGTTTAGGCACAAGAATACTTTGGTTCGGGGCCATATCACCCCGGCCCTAGTGAAGCATATGTGGCATTATCTGCAGAGTCGGATGCTTTTAATACACACTGATACATGTACCTGCAGCGCAACACACACATGGCTACAACAAGACAGAAACACATGTGTAAAATGCCCGAGGTACTCCTCAGAGGAGAGTTAATAACGTGACCAGCCGAGATGAGATCTCATCATCGCTCATAATGGGCTTCTAATACATCATAAGATTACGAGGCCTGTGTGAGTGTGTGTATGTGTGTGCGGAGAGGGAAAGAGAGATCAAGAGCAGAGTGACTGCGGACTGCCTGCAGGAGAGACAAAGAAGACAAACAAAAAGTAGGGCTGCAGAGAGAGAGAGAGAGACAAAGCCATGTTTTTTTTCTCTCTCTCTTTCATTGAAAGCTTCCCCGCATTCTCCCCCACGCTGTAAGAACAGCCGGAGGCATGTGCATTGAGTCCAACGACCACCACTCGCAACACACACACACACACACACACACACACACTTGGAGGTAACACAAGCATCAAAACACTGCTTGTTGAGCAGCACATTTGCGTGTGTTTGTACCTCATGAATTTAGAGCACGGTCGACGCCTCCTGGAGGAACAGGCGAAAGCCCTTTTTTTTTTTTTACTTTTCCATCCTTGTGACTAAACTTTTGACATACTATATAGTTATTTCCCGACGCCCGCTACAGCCATAACCCAAACAAAAAAAAACCTTTAAATTCCAATTCAAATAATAGCCTCTAACCCTGCCTTAACCCTTAACAGAACTCGCTCTAACCTCAGTATACATGCGGACCACACTGCCAGCGTGTGTCTTTGTGTGGGATGTAAAATGAGAAGAGAAACCTTGCCGGAAGCGATGAGGAACACTCTGCTGGAGACGAAAAATCTGACATCATAAACTTTTCTCCTCCACAAACAGAAAACTCTGCCACTCCGTCCACACTTCCCTGCCTCGCACCCCTCCACCCTCCCTCGCTGCCATGGCAACGCAGCAGCCAAATCCAGAAAACACATTCGAGTAATGAAAACGACTAAATAAATAATTTGTGAGGAATGGATTTGAAAAGAAAATCAATGCATGAGTAATGCCCAGGTCTTTCATTTTAACTAGATATTTTACTGGCTGTCTGTCTGTGTTTAGGTGCTTTGGTCGCCCATCGTTAGGGTAAATAAACCCTGATATATATCAGAAAGTAAATGCATCCGAGGTTTAAATGAGGGGGTGGGGGGGGGCTTGGATTAACCGTACCAGAACCAGAATTTCTGTGTATAGAAATGACTTGAAAGAAGAATAAAACTATGAATCATGCATTCCTTTAATTAAATTTCCGCATAAATTAACATATTAACCTCAAAATCTCACATCAAAGGAGAGCCATTTCGAATGTGAGAGAAGAGAATGAGAGACAGAGAGAGGGAGGGAGCGTTCGAGAGAGATGGAGAGCAAGAGAAATTCACACATAAATAAGGAATGAAAGTTAAATACAAGAAGAATGAAAGGAGTTATGAAGTTTGAATACGGGGGAAAACTATCACACCCACTCTCTCTTTCAACATATAGAACATTCAACACAAGTGTATAATACAGTATATAATGAGGAAGAGATTGGAGAATTAAATTAGTTCCACAGGGAAGACTGGGAGCTCCCAACAAGCTCTGCCCTCTTCTTAGTTTTCATTCAAACTGCGGTGATGCACTAAACAAAAAAACAAAACAAAAATCTGCTTTCCTTTGACTCTGACGGTGAAGAAGAACCCAGCTGATGAGACACACAGCGCACAGATCCAGCGCCTCGGCATCTCCACTGTTCCCGTCGGACAAACAAGTAGCCAGCGCATGCCTCCTCTGACTATCTGTCTGTCTGGATTTCATAAAGGGGTCGAAATTCTTGTCATCAGAATCGCCATGGCAACAGGACAGCGGTCTGCTGCTGATACTGACTGATGTTCCACACTGTTGACCAAATGGCAAATGGCTTCTTTTTTCTTTTTTTTCTTTTTTTTTGCAGATCCCCAAATCAACACCATGTTCATGGCTAATCAGAGTTTTAAATAGATTGCAGTCACAATTGAAAAGAAACGCTTTTTTTTAGGAAACAAACGAGTGCCAGCCAACTGTTAACTGTCACTAAATTACGTGTATAGTCGGCTTGGGCACCAAACTCGCCAAATTACGCTGGTACTATCAAGTACTGATTCAGGTAATAGCAATTAGTGCCAAGTTCCGGTACCTGACACTGCATTTTTAGAGTAACACTAAACAAAAACAAAAGAAAGACGAGATGTCACGCCAAGTTACAAGCCAACAAGACAGTATCTTGTTTGATGGCCTGAAAGCCTGGACCCCTCAAGCAGCTGCAGCTAACGTTAGCATGCCTGCTGCACGTCCTTGGAAAGTTGAACCCTCCAACATGAATGATGAGCCATCACCATTGAAATCTTTGTTATTAATTAGTTAGTTGGGTAGGTTGTTGTTGGACATAACTGGGCTTTTTTCACTAACTTGATTGACTCTAGCTTAGCATTCTCACTAGCGTTAGCCAAAACACAGCAGCGTCCAGAATGAACTGAAAATGAAAACGTCCTTTCCAACATGCTCTTTAGTGTGCTAGACAGTCCTAATCCTTTTGAAACTTAATGTGCATGAATTGAATACTATTCAAAGGGAAATGTATCAGCATGCAAGCACTACTGTAAATGACGGTGTTGGATCAGGAAGACTCCAAAATAGCAATGGCGTATTTCTGCCCTGTCCTGATTGTTATTAATGTCCCTTTTGACGGATCTGTATGTAGTGGAGTACGGTGCTGATATTGCATCAGTTTCTTCATTTCAGACCAGCTATCCAGGTAGAGTGCACAGCATTAAAACAGTTTCTGTTCATTAATCATTTGTTATAACAGCAAATCAAAAAAAGGTACCAGTACCCAATTCCAGGTACCAGTGGTGGTATTGTTAGAAAATATAAATGGTACCCAACCCTAGTGTCTATTGCCTTGAAAAGCTAAGCTTCACATGGATCCGAAGCACTGAGTTGGCCATTATTGCTGCTTTCAGTGTGTAGATGTTTAACCATTGTTATATGCATTTATCTAACTATGGTTTGTATGAGCTTGATGCAATATCATTCATAAAATGGCTCAAAGCAGCAGAGACTTTTTGGGCGAGTCATGAGATCGGGTTTACTCCTTGACGCTGCAAGACGCCAGCATTTGTTTACCATTTGTCTCCCAGGTTTTGCTTCCAACACGGATGTCCCAGATGTTTGGAACTTCCCACCAGCTTGTGTACACAACCAGAGTGACTGAGAGGACCATTTTTTAATTGAGGTTGCGTCGCCAGGAAATAATTTAGGCCCGAGCGTTGCTTCCTGTAGGCTGTTAGCAAATGCTGCAACCTGGACCCGCTGAGAATGTTAATATCCGAGAGCGCATCCATCGCTTTGCTCCTTCCTTTAGATACCGCAGTCGTTCCTTAAATCAAGCCATTGCAGAATTTGTAATGAGACAACACATTATACATTTCTTGCTGCCCATCGCTTCTTGGCTGATGGCTAAATGCATTCTTGCACACATACATTACATTTTTTGGCATCTGGCATGAGTTTTAGGTAGTGTGAAGATTTAATACAGCATGATGAGGAAAGAATGGGGGGTGGTCTCACTAGGTCTGTAATATTTATGTTCACCTCTGTTTCACCTCTGTTTGAATTTTCAAGTACAGTTAACGTGCCGTATGTACGGCTGAGAGCGAGACAGGCGCTGCAGTCATTTCGAACCAAAGTGACACTTCACTGACCTGTAATGTTTAAGTAATATCACTGAATGTGGCAATGGCATAGGCGCTTAATGAGTGGCTGCGTGACACAGAAAGGGGATAAGATGGATGAGCGCACGCTTCCTTGGACTTACGCATGAGTTACATAAATTTGAGTCTGTGCATGTGTTTGTAAGTGGACAAGATGTTCGTTCTTTTTCATCGCCTGAGAATTTCTCTTTCATTATCTCCACTCAAAGTGCTCACCTGCTTCTAATAATAATAATAATAATAATAGATGTAATTTATATATCTAGACTGTCCTGACAAGAAAAATTAATGCACTCCCTGTTTCCCCCGACATGAGATCGCTTGTAGGCCAGTGGCTTTGACACTGGATACCACAACATGTTATTTCCAGGAAGATTATACTGATTGTTGAGTCTCATCGACAGATCTTCAAATACTGACGCTTTGGGTTGGCGGCTCAGGTCCTTTGCCAACATGGAGCATCGGTATTTGACTGGGTTAGGGTTAGGGGGATGAGACTCAACAGACAGCTGTCTCTTCCCAGGAACTTACATGTTGTTGCTTTCACACAGACCATAATATTTCCCCTAACCATACACCTACACTAACTGATGTTCAGTGTAGATGTTTTGGAGGCTTAGAGGTTTTGTTCCCCATCAACTGCTGAGGGAAATAGCTGTAAATAGTCTCGAGCTGCTAAATGCACCACTATGTAAGGGAAAGATCAATTATCTGCCTGACAGATACCCGAGTCCCCTGAGTTTGTGGGGATACGTCTGAAAAGCAATTACATATGTGGGGCTAAAAGGTGCCAGGGTGAAACGGGATCACGCGGCATTGTTTAACATTAACATTATTCACATGCTGGTGGAAATGCAGTATGAATCGTATAGCCCTGGGCTTAGGTTAGCCCTGGGTTGACAATTTGTGTGGGGGAAGTTATCCCAGGAAAAATGCTGTGTAAATAGCCCTAATATTAACTATCCGGTTGATAATAACGATAATGATAAAGTTATCCAAAAAAGGTAGTGGTGTAAAAGGTCTATTATTAGCCTCCAAACTTAAGTGGACTTGAAATATGGGGCAAAAAAATGAAACACTCAAGTTAAAAAAAAAAACAAAAAAAAACAAAATATTGTATTTTAAATGCTTAAACAAATTGTGATTAGTTGCTTTTCAGCACTGCTTATCCTAAATGTCTGGGCATTTAGAATGGGAAACTCCAGTGGTCACAAGCACCAACTTCCACATACACACATTGTTAATACAAAAATATTGATCTGGAGAAAGGGCAAACAATGCCAAGTGTGTCATTTTGGGAAGGAGTGACAAACAAAGTCTGACTGGTTACTTCATTCCCCTTGGCTCTTCCCTTGCTCACTCCTCGTTCCTCTGTCTCCCATATTGTCGGTCTCCGATCATGTGAAACAGTGACGGTATTCCAAGTTCACTGCTGTGAATTTGTCACTCACATGTTCACGCTCAAACCAGGCGTCAGCAGCATTACGTCTTCAGTCTGTCTGTGTGTGTGTGTGTGTGTGTGTGTGTGTGTGTGTGTTCTTTCATGAATGATGTCTGCACACACACACGGCAAACACGCCCATTTACATACTTTAAGTGCCACCGACAGCTGTTCTATACTGGTGGCTTAAAGGTGAGAAAAAGACTTTCAGCACACGATCTTCCAATCACAGAGAAAGCAGATCATTTTAGAGGTGAATCTGTTAAGCAGCATGACAAGAAAGTCGTGTTGTCGACTTTTTGAGGCGCCGATCTCTTTTAAAGACTTTAAAACTGCCAGACTTTAATATTTTATTCACATGATGCATCATATATTTATTCAGTTTTTACTCAATGCATTGATCTCGTCTCTCCTGTGAACCAGCTCTGTTGAGTTTGAAAGTCTAAATTAGATCTACATGAAGCCAATGTCAGTGTCTATCACTTGAGCTAACAGATCAATATGAACTGATTTATGCCGCGCTCGCAGCATCTGAGCCTTCGGTAAAGTGAGACGGACAGCAGAAAAAGAGGAGCTGCAGAAGCAGGCGGGCGGTGTTCACCCAAGACAAATTAAACACAGGCGTCGCAGCACCAAAACCACATAATGAAAAACACAGAAGCAACAAACAGGAGGGATGAACAGGAGGGATACAAAGGGAGGGAGAGAGGAAAAACTAAGTGAAGATATAAGGCCATGTCTAAGCCTGCATAAATTCCCATTTCTCTTTTGAATAATAACAGATTCATTCCGGAGTGAGGAATGGGGAAGGCTCCGGTAAGTGGTGAAACTTTTAAATCCGTGGTTCCGTGCTGCCGGAGAGGGAATAAATTACACTGTCAGACTCAAACTATGGAGACGCAGCTGCGTTTGTTAGAACGGAGTGTGTTGCAAATGTCTCCAACTCTCAGCCACTACCTGTCATTTGTCAGGTTCCACCGCCAGCTCTGTTGCGTAATTGGGTCGGCCATCAGCAGTCATTTAGATGTAAATATGAGGGGCAGCCGATGTAAGAGAAGAACAGGGCTTTGATAGGTGAGACTCCACTGGCTTTTCTTTGTTTCCAACTGAGACTGAGTGTCTTGTAGCACTTTGTATGTGTCTTGTAGGCTAAAATCACTGTGATCGGGTGTTCAGCTCAGCGCCTGTCAATTAAGTACCCATCATCACCCATTTAGTGCCGTTTCTCCCTTTTTGTCCCCTTCACCTCTTAAGCTCTGTTGTTTGCAACTTTTTTTACCCGACATATTCTTGATTAGAAGTGACTATATTAGCAAGAATTATTTTAACAACGGTTTGAATATCTGCAGTCCTGGCTTCCGTTTGTGAATAAGGAATGCAGACTACCGCCACCTAGTGCTATGGAGATGTATTTCCTCTCCATTACAAGGTAGTGGTCTTTACCGTGTGCTCAGGTCAACACGTTTTCACTACAGTTAAATTACAGTAATCACGTTTTGTTGCATTGCATTTCAAATGGTCCCAGCTTGGTTAGGTTTAGCCTTAAAAACTACTTGGTTGGGTTCAGGAAAAGATCGTACTTTAGGTTAAAATAACTGTGTTCAATTTAAAACTCATGTAGCCTAACACAACATGCACGTTATGTACTGTACCTACCTACTCTTGACTCGCGGTCACAAATAGGACATGAACTCTGGTCTGCGGAGGGAAAGTCCAGTATCCGTCCGACCTCCCCTAGACGTTTCTCATTCCTTCTACAACTGCACAAGTGGGCACTTCAACAAGTAATGCTGGAGGAGTAAGCCGGGACACTGATGGGACTGCTGTATTTGACGCATTGGGAGTTAGAACGGGTTGGTTCAAGATTTGGTTCCCAGCTCTTTGGCAGAAAGACAGGTGACGTGAAGTAATGCAACAGTCAGCTTTCATTGCCGAAAGTTCTTTAATGCTGCTTTGGTGTGTCTGGGTCCTTACGGGTTAAAAAACTGTAAGTTAGGTGTGTCCTTCTGTTTCAACTTTCAGCTTGCTCTGTGATTTTTTTTTTTTCTTTGCCTTACAGTCAATACAAATTTGCAAGCACCTAATTATTCCGTCTAGGCCCGACATCAACATCCTCGTACTGAATTGCTGGAGACTGTTGAATACGAAACAGACATTGAACTTTAAGGGGTAGACAGAGGTTTTTAAAGATGCAAACAAAGGGTGGAGGCCCACAGGGGAACAATGTCTGCTGTATGTTTAAAGCTTAGTGTTTTATCAAATATCCTCTTCCATTTCTTCTTTAAAAACATGTAGAAATTACAGATGATATGATGACGACCTACAACATCTTTTTAATGTACAAGAGTCAAAGAGCTGTGAAAGCCTTTAAACACTGGTGTCTGGGGGTGTTTTTTTTTTTCCCCCACCGCCTTTAATGTGCTGAAAAAGTCCTGCAGAACCAAGAAATGTTGTCTTCCATGTGTAATTTCGCAAGAGTACCAGTGTGAGAATAATTCTTTATGGCTTTAATGTCACGGAACAAATACAGACGGATGACACGTCGGGAAAAGAACAGAGAGGTCAGGAGAGACGGATGGGCTTGAAAAAGTGAAACGAGAGAGGGCGAACTGTGACAGAAGAAGAGTAAAAGCATATTATACGGTGAGAAGGAAAGTACAGGGGCATGTCTAGCACATTTGTAGTGTGATTATGATAAGGAAACTTGTAGCCTAATAAGCTATAAGTTCCACTGTGGAAATAGGATCGTGCAAACGAGGAGGATGGCGGAGGATGAGTGAAAAAGAAAGTAGACAGGAGAAGACAAGATAACAGAGAGAAATACAAGAAATGAAGGAATCAGAGAAACTCAGAATGGCTTGAGAGCAATAAACAGACAAAAAGACAGATGGAGACCATCGATTGCTCCTCCCGCATCCCGGCATTCCAGCAATCTGACATGGATCGTTGTAGAAGCAACAATGCAATCACGGCGCCGACAGAGCTGTAATTCTGCCCCATTCACTCCCAGCTAATCAGCCCCTGCCAGCTCACCATCCATCAGCTTGTTGGGCTGTGTGTGTATGTGTGTGTGTGTGTTTGTGTGTGTGTGTCTGTATGTCTGTCTGTGTCCGAGTGTGTGTGTGACTGTGTCTGTGTCTGTGTCTGTGGGTGGATGAGTTCGTATTTGTAAGTGAGGAGAATCGAAGGCAGTGGGACTATATGGTTTTGTCTAGGCACATGCACGTGTAGTTATCGAACTATGATTTATTAGCAGCGAGGCACAGAGTAACAAAAGACACCCACAGTAACTTCTTCAGCACTCCACTCACTGATCCTGCCAGGTGGAAGACTCATTTGTCTCTCTGTGTGTGAGAGGGGCGGTGTTTCATCTCTGATCCGGTACAGCCGGAGAGAGCCTAGCAATATATCTCAGAAATGTTCTACCAGACAGAGGGAAAGTCCTTCTAGGACTCTACTTCAGTAAGAATGTCTGTCATACAGTGTTAAAGGTACATGGGTGGACACCAGACTGGGACTGAACACAGCCTCTGAGACCAGCAGGTGCTGTGTTCAGTACAGAGGCGATTTACAGCGACTCTGATCAAGACAATGACTCCGGGGAGGGGAGAGACATGCAACGGGAGAGGAGAGACAGTTATTAGCAGTGGATGAAAGTGAAGTCTAAAGCCAGACATCCTTGTAATTGCAATCTTCCTTTAACTTCCTCTTATTTTGCGTTGGTTATGATCAGGATGGCTGTAGGAGGTTTGTTTAGCCATGGCAGTATGCAACAGAGACGCTAACAGAAATACCACAGGGCAAAAAAACAGGTTATTAAAAAGGCTATTTCTGCTTCAAGCTACATTATTTCACTTTTCTGCACTTAATTTACTTAATGGGATTAAGTAAGGCTTGAATGACCTGACAGAAAATTCAAATGTGTGCATTTTGTGATACGAGGCAGGTGAAATATCCAGCCTCAATTATATAGTGAAACAAGAGGTTTTGCAGGCTCGCCCATTATTGGCTCACTGTGTCACAGATCTTTGTGCACGATTGCTAATTGAAATCTTCACAGCTTTCACACAGTTAAAGGATGTTGAATTCCAGCGTGGCATGCCTTCTGTTCGAATCTGGATTAAAGAGTGACTTTAATAGGTTTCATTTCATATTATGTGAAGAATACAACACAAAGGAACAATGAGCTCTCCTTTCCTCTCTCTTTATTGCAGTAAATTTCAAAGAAACGTGTCTGTCAACCCAACAGAATCACACTATTCTCTGTTTGTACTGTTTTTTTGAAGCTCATCCATGCATTTCTCCATTTGTTTGCTGAGTGGAAATAAGGAGTCTAATTTTCGCCGCACTCTTGCATCAGCACACAATAGCGCGGATGTGATCACGAGAGGCCGACAACATCAAAGTTGAATTCTGCCTTTGATCGCCGACTGTAAATCTAATTTCCTACAAATGATGCTTCCAGCTTAAAACCGGTAAGCTACGCTAAGTCTTTCCCCAAAATCATCCAAGTGACAATGTTTATTATGGCGAAACTGCTTTTTTTTTTTTTTTACAGAACCAGCTCACAACATGCTCGTCTCTGGTCACATGCATCATAGCATTTCCGGGATGGAACTCTTAAAAGACCTTGAGGTTTTCCCAAGTCAAACAAGCATTTTTTTGAATTCATTTCCTTTGCCGTGTGCATGCAACATCGGCGCTCATCGTTTATTTTAACCGTGACCCCCAGCGCCCTTCTTCAGCCGGAGATGAAAAATTGAAATAAAAAAAATAATAAAAAAAATAATAAAAAAAACAGAGAGATGAGGAAGTAAAGAGAAAACACCTTAAGTTACTGGAGCAGAACGGTGAAGAGGCTTCAAAGTGCTTTTAAGTCGTGCAGGCGGATTCCGGCTCCCTAAAAAAAAAACACACACTCCCGCATCAAAACACACACGCACTTTTTTTTTTTTTGCATAAGCTCACTTGTATATGCACACAAACAAACATGCGTCCCCGAAAAATCACAGCGAAGAAGAACACACGTACACCTTGGCCAACGTAAGCTGCACAAACACGCACGATCCAGGACATGCACATACGCACACAAATGCGCAGACAAACACACACCTATGTGTACTGAGCGGTGCAGTAATATTGCTGAAATTACTTTTGGGGCTTAGCAGCCACTGGCTGAGCTTTTTCCTCTCCCCGATCTCTGGGTGGACTCTGAGAGGCCAAGTAGGGACAGAAAATAGAGGGCAAACACACATTCACACACACACACCAATACCCTATTTCTCTCTCTCTCTCTCTCTATCTGTATGTCTGTCTACTCTCCATCGCTCTGACATAAGGGAATATGAGGAGTTCTCACCTCTGTCAAGAAAATCACTGGAGCTGAAACAGACACTATGCATCAAATTGTGAGCACAGTAGAGGTATTACAGCACATTTCACCATGGCAACTTTGTGTAAAAGCATGTACAGTCTGCACTGTGTGTCCTTTCGGGCTGTAACTGAGCTTTCGTCGCCCATCGGTGCACTCTGAAAAAACTTTAACTTGCCGCTACGATTCTGCTCAAACAAGACAAATTCATGTCTCTGGCAACAAGGCCATGAAATCAGCAGTGTAATATACCGCACATCAGCAAAAAACGGCTTTGTAGGCAAATCTAATTATTCCTCCAATTCCCCTCCACCAGTAATCACCGAGATGGGGCTGAAAATACAGAGGTGGTTGAAAAGGCATCGCAGGCAAACCCTAGAGTTTTCCTGAAATCAGTAGGTAATTTCTGCTGGACTTGATATCGCGCCGACAGGGGAAAATTGCTAAAAATGGCTGTTTCAGCTAGATGGGAGGAAATTCACAGAGCTGCTCAGGTAATAATTACCATCTCAAGATGTCCTCTGGCAATACTAATGCCATCCGCAGAGGGCTGTTAACTCCTAATAGATATTGTCAATTCCACCCAGGTGAGAGATTGGCAACATAAGGCTAACATCAGCCGGATCATAATAGAGTCTCGAGACCGAGAGAGCTGTTAATGACCTCATTGAGATAATTTATGTTGCAGAGAAAAATACACACAAGCTATATTCAGCGAGACGAGGAAAGCAAATAAGTATACAAGAAGCACTAATGCTGTCGATGTACTCACCCTGTAGACACCTACACACAGATACACACAACAACAGTAGAGATGCATCGATTAGTCGATTAATCAATTAGCCAATCAAAAGGAAATTAGTTGCCAACCGTTTTGATGATTGATTAGTCGTTTAGTCATTTTCAAAGCAGAAATGTCGAACATCTTCTTGTTCAAGCTTCTTATATGAAGGAATTTGCTGTTTTTCAGTGTCATTCATGATTATAAATGAAGAATCTAGTATGGTTCTGCAAAAACCACAGATAAGTTCAAACGTATCATTTTGTTGTGTTGCTACTCTACGTTTGATTGGTTGCACAGACGACCTATGCAGTCAAATCTCTGGTGAGGACAGATACAACTACATTTGCAGAAGATTTTTTAAATACACAGACAGCAATCCAACAGCAGGAACAAATAAACCAGCAACTGAGACTTCGGGGGCCTTTCACAAGAACAACAAAGACAGCTTCACATTGAGATGGAAACCATGCCTGGTGTAATTAGTTACAATTGGATTGGGCTGATGTTTGCGATGCCCGCGCGTGCCTGTGCACGTGGTGGGGGGTTCGCATCAGTCTCAAGTTGAGAGGGGAGTATAATCAAGGACGAGGAAGAGACAGCTAAATCGACCAGAGGGACTCACATCAGTTGAGTGAGAGTTTGAGAGTGTTTGTGTGCCTTGTAGCGCTTCTTCTTGAGCATTTATTAGTGTCTTTGCGAGGCTCTGGGTGCGTGTGTTAAGAGAACTTTGTGCTCAGTGTAATAACTAGAGTCACTGATATAGTTGAATATTCATTCATACATACCACACATTCATTTCTTTGTGTTTCAGCACTCCAAGTTTTTTAATCACACGTATAACACGTATTATATCATTATATTCATAATGCATGCTGTTAAGTAGTGTAATCACATTAATTTCCTATGATCATTATGATGCGAGAATGCTGCTGCAAGTGTGTGGAAGGGTAACTAAATCACCCTCATGACTAATACTGCAATTTTTTTTATTAACAATGCAAACACAGGGGTTTTCCAACACGAGTGCGGTCGAAGAGTGCTGCACACATGCATGTACAGAGACGTAACTTATGCACAGTGTGCGTCATTTCAATGCATTTCAATTAAAAAAGTAGGATTCTTCAAGCCTGAATAGAACAACATAAGCTACCAGCAAGACTTGGATAAGCGGAGACTCCTTTTGTGGAGGGCACGAGTGGACTGGAAGAGAACTAAAGAGGCAAAGCTAAGCAAAAAGGCGGAAGATTAGTTTAGAGCCAGAGAACTAATTAAATGAATCTGGAGATAAACGTTTAATTATTTTCTCTCAGCCCTTTTTTTCCTCTCCTGCTCATTTCCTTCGCCTTCTTCATTACTGCCTTTCTAGAGCTGCTGCAGAGCGGGCCGGTGTCAGGGGGAGGTGACTGTTCTGTGCTGGTGAACCCGTCCACGCACAGACACCGACATACAAATTCAACCCGCAGCCTCTCTCATTGACAAAAAGTCCCCCTCTCTCACACACACACAGACACACACACCCTCGCTCCCTCTGCCTGTGTGTTTGAATGTAGATGTGGTAGTTTTAATCCCAGGTGGATTCCACAAGGAGGTGAGGAAGGGTACTGGAAGGAGAAACGGCCGTGACTTGATTTAAAAGATCCCCTTGTCTTCGGTGAGTACACCGCCGCTTCCTGTTTGATAGTACAGCGATCCATATGCGCCTCTAACACCGACTCATATGGAGGCTGGAGTCCCTTTGGCTTGGCGAGACTCACCGCCATATGCTGCGATTTCCACAGTGAAGGGCGAGCAGTGGGGTGGCAGTGTGAGTGGAGAGGTTTTGGTTGGACGGAGCACCTGTTCTGTGGAGCTTCCACATAAAACACTAGCAGGTGTGGACACAGTTGTGTCCTATACTAATTTAGCTCTAAATGCTGTATCGTAGGCAACAAGACATGTTTCAGTTTTTCTTGAAGATGTTCCACCTCTCATCCTTCTTCAGTTCTTACTAACTGGAGGGGAGCGGCAGGGTTTTAAACTCTAGGTGGGAGTGTCCTGACAGAGTCGTTAATGTTTCCTTCTGTCCACCTTCATCACTGTATAGGTGGGTAGGTAGGTAGGTAGGTAGGTAGGTAGGTAGGTAGCTAGATAGCTAGATAGCTAGATAGATAGATAGATAGATAGATAGATAGATAGACTGATTTAGCATTTTTTCGTCAATGAACAGTCAACTTCTGATCACTAATAATTGCTTCGATTTGACACAACGCACATTTCACCACTGCATATGGAGCGCTGCCAGACTCTACAACCTTTGAAAATGACTCCCCGATAAATCTCCCTCAAGTTGACCTTTATGCAATTATTTGTTCATTAACCTTTGATCGCAGGGCTACATCAGTTTATTGTGCACATAAACAAAAACGTCGCTTTATGCACCCGGTTTGTGAACACTTACTAATGATGAGTAAACATATTCAGCCCTATGCTCACTGAGCTGTGTCCGTTACTAGTTCTGGATGACTGGATAGCCATGGCTGGGGGTGACAACACACACGGGCTGCATACGCTGTTGAAGTCACGGCGAATATATTTCAGGATGCAGGCATGCTTGAGCAGGCCGGGGAAACACAAACATTTTATAAAACAGACTGTTTTGGGGGATGACGTGGGATGAATAGAGTCCTCCAAAATATAAAAGTTGTAGCATTGATGAAACATCATCACTTCAGCAAGGGAAATACTCAATACAGACATTTCATGCTGAGGTGCCTGTCAACAGTTTCTGTTTTCAGCTGCTTTTCTACAACTTTTTCCAAGATATATGCTCAGGAGATCCTCCTTCATACACTACATGTTCATGTTGAAACTTTATCATGAAAAAACACATTGAAACAACAATCATATGACATATTGATGTGTAAAAAGGAGCAAGAGTCAAGCTAGGCAGGCTAGCTTTGTGAGGCTGTGTAAGCACGTTAGAAGCAGCTCAAAATGACAGTGATATCATGCTGAGGCTCAGTATATATGATGTTTGCCAGATATGTACAAGTTGAGCATGATATCCTGCTATCATCAGCTAATTAAAGCTAAACGAAAAGCTCAGAACAGCCTGATGGACATGTCATCAGTTTTTCATGAACAAAAGTACACAGGAGGAATTACAAGTTTTACCTGAGACATGCACAAGATGAAAAGCTGATCATATCACAGTTAAAATTCATCACGAGGCAAACTTGAATGTCTCATGATGAATTTTCAGAGTCACCAGGATTGATTCTCTTGGGACCATGAATGTCTGTGAGAATTAGTAATGCCATCCGTCCTGTCGTCATCGACATATTGTTGAGAAACTGGTCACAGTGCTAGAGAGAAAGTCAGAGAATCAATTGGTTTCCTCCTCTGGGGACCATGAAACGTTTCATTGCCATCCATCCAATGCAATCAATATTTTGTAGTTGGGTCCACAGTGGTGGACCACGCTGCATTGCCAGTCCTAACATGGCTAAAGTCCCTGTTTTAACAGATGTACCGACATGTTTTCGCTTGCATATAACCAAAGCACTGCTTACGGGGTTATTTGTTGGTAGCTTGTCCAACATTAAACTTCAACAGGAACCAAAATTCACAGGCCTTTTCATTCTAAATTATACCCATAAAAACTAATTTTCCATCTAAAACCACTGTTTTGCACGTATTGGTTGCAAATTGTTTAAAGCATTTGCATTGAATCCATTCTTGCCGTGACCTTAAATCTGAAGTTGTCTTAAGTTTTCCTTGAAGCAGTCCCGCTGAAACAAAAGCATTTTGCTGACTGCCTTGCAGACCAGGCTGAAAAATTACTTGTTCAGAGTCACAGTTCTATATGACTCCTCCTGGGAGCAGATGAACACAGCAGCTGTGAGGCAGCAAACAAAAAGTAGGACATATTCCATTTCAAATGTGTATTGAAGAAGTAAATATTTAACTTTCCCTATGTGTTTAATAAGAAAAGACACGAGAGGAGTGCAAAGAGGCGTGACTGGGCAGAAATGAAATACTTTAGCACCGTAGCAGCACACACTTGTCTGTGACCCCTGACTTATGCTAACAAGACTCCAGCACCTACTCTGGAACTTTTTTGCTGATTAATATGCATGCAAGCACACACACACACATTGTCAAGAATCATCGGTGAACGATTACGCACCAATTAATATGGATGTTTGGTATCAGTATGCAGAGTGTCCTGTAAGCTGCAATCATTACGCTGCAATCACAAAATAATCACCCCAGAAATTCCCTGTGGCTTTGTGTGTGTGTGTGTGTCTCTAAAGACGCCCACCTGTGTCACTTTAAAAATGTGTGTGTGTGTGTGTGTGTGTGTGTGTGAAGGTGAGGAAGCATCTATATATACACACGGCATCTCTGTGTGTGTTTGCAGTGGCAGGGAGTGCTCTGCATCTATATTAGAACCCCTATCATTATTCCATCGCTGTTCTCACTTCCTTGTCCTATTGTGTCTTTCCTGGTATATTCTGCTCCTCAGCTTGATTCACAACTATAGCACACACACAAACGCTCTCTCACTCACACACACACACACACACACCCACTTTGAACTCTCCCTCTTCTTCACCTTCGTTTTTTT